>PVKE010008973.1:0-46146 GCA_004027555.1 Craseonycteris thonglongyai | reverse complement strand
GCGGCATATAAAATCAAATCGTTTTTCGGGTCAACGTATTTATGCGAATCTTTGTTTTCAAACATGAATTTAATAAAATCATGATATAGATCTCGACTTACCGATGAGCATCTTAATAATTGTTTGCTAACAGGGTTGTCGTCATACTCTCCTAATTACGAGGCACTGGCCAATGAAATGCAATGCCAAAGATCACACTAACAGATTGTTTTTTTTAATGTTTTCTTTTATGTTTTTTAAAATGATTTTATTATACGTGTGTTTTTTGTTTACTTTGTATTACGTTTTGTATATATGTTTCTTTGTGTGTATATAATTTGTACAATAAATTTATTATTTTAAAATTATTTTTGTTTATTATTTTTTATTCTTGTTCAATAATAAATATCCTTAGAAATAGCTGGTGCCCGCCGCCCTACCCATATTTTAGAATGCGCCCTAGGGTATAAAAAGGTTGGGAACCCCTGCTCTAACACATTGCCAAGGTTTTTCTCACAGACTCCTCATCGTCAGAAATGGAGGAGGGGTCTGGCCACACAACCATCTTGCCTCTCTAAGAGAAGAGCAGTTCACTTGCACCACTAGATCTTCCACACAGCCTCTCCAAATCTCTTTGCCACATATCCCAATAAGTTCCTCCTGCAAACCCAAGGCCCACCCATTTCCTGCCTGAATAGATGTCTGAATATGACTGAGATGCAAAATAAGGGTTATTATTATCTTGTCCTCCTGGGTTCCAAGAGAGCATTTCCCAGGGAAAATAATCTGAGCTTAAAATTCTACCAAAGCATGAATTGTTCAGTCTTCTACCTGGTTTCTTTGATGCCTGTCTACATAGAGAGTATTCTAACAAACCATGTGCACCATTAGAATGTTAAACTAAGGGTTTGGCACTGAGGTGAATATTTTGAACCATTTTTTACTTTATAGTTTATGCTATTGGTTAAATATATATTAACATTTGCTAATATCACATTAATGAATTCTCCATAAGGTTATTTTAAGGTTCTCTGTATTTAGAAAAATATACCAAACTGCTAAAAATAGGGTTGGAAATAGAGGTGTGAGAATTTTTGTTTTCTATACTTAATATGGTTTGAAAAAAACTTTTAAAACAACACATTTCTTTTGTGATTATAGACAAAATTTAGCCATTGAAAAACTATACTTCATGTACTGTGCCTAATTAAACATTATATATCTATCAGTATATAAATACGAGGGCCCTCTGGAAAAAATCCAGCCATAAATACTTCTATCTTTCGTATTACATGGCTGGATACTTTCTGGACAGCCCTTGTATTTATTATATCTACATAACCACATATCTATATAGCTGTATATCTATAGCTTTTTCTATCCTGGTTCTTGAGAATAGTGATATAAGAGAGAGCGAGCAAGTGAGCCAGAGCATGAGCTCTGCACACATACCTGAGCATGGATGAGGTGACATCATCAAGGAAAAACCTGATGAAGGAGCCAAGGGGTCAAAGAGAAGGTGCTGCCATACAAAAGTGGCATTCCTGTTTGAGCAACTTCAACTCTTCTCATACCCTTCTTACTAAGCGATGGTTTCCATTCTAGTTTACCTACTTTACAGAAGGTCCTGGTCCTTTGTCTCAATATGCTCACTTATCTTATACCCTATCCCCCAGCTCTTTAGGTTAGTTAACATTGAAAACATTTTCATTAGGTCAGCTGTGTTAGTATGTATTAGTAACACTACAATCTGGCTTTTGGCCACCCCCTACTGAGCGAGAATGCGAGCGCATATGTGCACGCACACACCTTAAAAATGGTCTGAATATAGGACACTTTTGTAACTTATTTAATAAACCATGTGAAAGATTACATAGTTTTAAGTCTCTTGTGCATTTCTCTATAAGGATGGGAGCACAGAACTCTTGACACTTTAATTGGAATGATATCATCTTCTCAGCCCTGTGCTTGTGGCTATTTTCCTGGCCGCAGCCCAAGCAAACGTCAGGCAGACCTAAAATCAGAAGAGGGAAAAATGTTTGTGAGGAATCAACTAAATCAACTCATATTTATTACAAAGTTGCTCTGGGCAGAATGCCGTAAAGGTTGAAGAATCAATAAAAGCTCAAGATAGTTTCAAATTAGGAGATTTATTTCAATTTTTAAATTAAGCCACTGATCTGATTTCAATTTTTACAGTTTGTGATCTTGGCTAATCAATTGGCAAAATGGTATCTCATTTGTTTTTAGATAACATTTTTCTTTTCTTTTTTCATTACTGGAGAGGGTAAGCTCTTTAAAATCTGTTTTTTGTTGTTATTTGCATTTTTTTGTGTGTGTGTGAATTGCCTGTTTGTGTATTTTGTCTCCCTCTTTTTTTTTTGAGGTACAAGTTTTTTTCTTATTACAGTATAACAACAGTACTTCATACATTATGGATACTAACTTTTATTTGCAATATTTTCATAAATATTTTTCCTGGTTTGACATTTATCTTCAGGTTTGTTTAGGATTTTTCTGAATTTCAAATATTTAAATACTGATATAGAAAAATCTATCCACCTTTTCCTTTGGGATATGAACTATTGTCTTTTTTTTTTCAGTTTTATTTTAGTTTTTACTTTTTTTGAATTTAACTGTAATTTTTCCATATTGCATGTTAGAATATAGTATGAGATAAAGATCTAAATCTCCTATTCATTCTTATTGATTAACTCACCCATTTCTCATTTATGAAATTTAACACAAATACAAATAATATATCTTTATTTAAGAAAATCAGAAAATACAAATAATTGAAATGAAAGGAAAAGCACTTGTATTCTCTTTTCACTCTGGGTTGAGTGTTAGCAATTTGCTCTGTTTTTTCAGACATTTTCTTCTATAGATGTATGCATATATTTCTTCTTCAAATGGAATCATAGTGCAATATGGTTTTGTAACCTGGTGTTTTTTTACTCAGTAATATATCATGACTATCTTTACGTGTCAATCAATACACTTTTAGAGCACTATGTCCTAATTCACTTCTCATTGAAATATACTGTACATTCAGAAAAGTGCACTTGCATAAGTTACCAACTGGGCACATCTGTACAACTAGCTACCAGATCAAGGTAAAGAATATTACTAGCACCCCAGAAGGTCTTCAAAAGGCTCTTTCCAGTCCTCTTTCTTCCCATTGTTCTTCTATCCTGACTTCTAACAGCATAGATTCATTTCACAGCCCCATTTTTGATAGTATTTCATCACACATAAATGTATCATAATACTGGTTATGGGTTAAGTTGTGTCCTCCCAAAAGTCATGTTGAAATCCTAACCCCCAGCACCTTCGAATATAATCTTATTTGGAAATAGGATCTATGCAGCTGTAATCAAGTTAAGATAAGGTCATTAGGGTATGACTAGTGTCCTTATAAGAATAAAATGCCCATGAAGTCAGAGACACACGGAGAACATCATGTGATAAGAGAAGCAGAGAGTGGAGTGCTGCAGCTGCAAGCTGAAGAACAGCCAAGATCAAAGGCCACCACAGGAAGCTAAGAAGAGGCAAGGAAGGATTCGGCTTCTGGGTTTCGAGCACATAATGCAATGCATAGACAATGTAATGTAGAATTGTACAGCTGGAAATACATAATTGTTATCAACTAATGTCACCCCAATAAATTTAACAATAAAAAAATAAAAAAGTAAAGGAAGGCTTTGGCTCAGAGCTTCAGGGAGAATGTGGTCCTGCTGCCATCTTGGTTTCATACTTTAGCCTTCAGAACTACGAAAGAATAAATTTCTGTTCTTTTAAGACAACCTAGATTGTGGGACTTTGTTATGGCAGCCCAAGAAAACTAATAGATACCTAACCCAATTTTAATGGATTTGGGTTTTTTTCTAATGGTTTATTATTTTTATAGTGTAGGAATATTGCTTTGATTCTTTTCCTTAGAAGAAACTATAAAATTGATCTGTATCGAAGACTATAAATAGGGAGTATCAGTAAGACAATGGCTATGAATCACCAAAAGACTATCTTCAAGTGTTATACTTGGTGATATAGGCTGCTTTCTTTCTAATGCATGCTCCTCTGACTCCAGTTTTACCAGGATTCCCTAGCCTCTGGGTATGATGGGCCCACATGAAGATAACACTGCATCATGGCACCACTAGCTTAAGGCAGAAAATCCCAGCCCCTTATTTCTGGGAATCTCTGGGAGGTTCAAGTTCAAGTTCTCATTAAAGTTCTGGAATAATCCTCTCACATTCCTCTCCTACCCAACTCCTCAATACATCCTCTCCTAAAGCCTTTTGGGGATCTGGCTGTTACTTCCCCCAAGAGTGCACTGTGCTAGTGGAAAGACCCCTCCCAGGGCTTCAGGAGCTGAGCCTATAAGATGCCAGGGTATTGTGGCATTCCACGTGGCCCTCACTGCATTAGAACCAAACAAGTGGAGAGGGCCTTTCCTCCCAACTCTGTACTAGGAGCCCCCAAATAGCACTATTGGTATCCTCCTATCTCCCAGAGTCCTATTGCCTATAGTCCTGTCACCTGGGACTTAGTCAGGAAAACCAGAATCTGAGACAGATACTATGTGTCAGCTCCATCCCTGTCCTCACCGTTCTCCTCCCCAATCCCCATGTCATATATTCCAGACTGGTGAGTCCACTGAGTTATCAGACTTCGTGCCAAGATGGGTCTCAACAGTGAACACATTTAATGCTCAAATTCATTAGCTGCTGTCTTCTTGAACCTTCATAACCTTTTGATATGAATAGGTCAAATTTCCTCTTATTACTCTTATTTAAAAAAAAATCTTATGTGCTGTTACCTGTTTATTCTTTCTGGTAAACATAGGAATAGTTTTGTCAACTACTAAGAATATGTTAGGAATGAAATTAAACCAATGAAATGAATGAACAATTGTCATCTTTGAAGTGTCTGGGCTTCCATCAGGAATGAGAGCATGTTTTTGTACCTCTCTGAATCTTCATTCACATCTCCTCCAGGGGGATTTGAGCAGGTGGAGAGGAATGGGAAAGAGCAGTCCAAGTGACCTGCTGATTGGGCTTTGGGAAGCCAGTCAAGCATTGTTGGCTCAAATGCTGGAGAGGTAATTGGAAAAGGAGGCAGGATGTGTTCTGAGCTACCTCTGGGTATCTTCCAGGAATCCTTGATTTTTTTCATGGCACTGGGTGAGAGTGTGTGCCAAGAGAACAACTCTGATGAAAGCAGAAAATGAGCTGATTTAGTACATTTTCCAGACAGGAGGAATTGTGGCTGGGCCCTGGAGCCATGGAGCGTGGAAAGAGGGCCAAGTTGAGAACAGGTAGCGGGGTGTGTGGCTGGCCCTGGATGAAGGGCTGTGCTGAGGTAGGAGACTTGGATTCCAGTCTGAACCCTGAAATTAGCTTGCTCTGTTCCCTTGGGCTAGAGGCCTTCCCTCTTGAGCATGTTTGCTCCTTTCTCAACATAGAAGTGCTCACTGAATGAACTTGGGGACTCCTTGAGCAGAGTTTCTATCTGGTAGTTACTAGAGCATCATGGGAGTCGCACAGCTGAAAAAAGCCCCAAGATATTAAAAACTGTCATGACTGAACTGAAGGACATAATGGAAGAATAAAATGATGGAAAAAAATGAGAATGCAAAGGGCCTTTGGGATGATGTCTGCCAGTGAAGTAGCAAAGAGAAAAATCCACAGAAGTCCAAGGGCATTATGTAGGGGTAAGGGACATTTCCAAAGGCAGTGATTTCTAAATGAGTTCTTTGATCTTGTTTGGTGAGGGCTCCCCGGGATAGCACATTTTCTCAGAAATTGTAGCTTCCTTTACAGGTAGGATGAGGCAAGACAACTCTCCCTCTCGTGGCAGCAGACTCTTGTCATAGGAAAATGTTTCAGGCTGTTAGTGTCCTTGGGGCTACTATTTTGAAAAAAAGATTATTCCATTGGCATTACCGATTTTGTTTTTAATTCCTTTTCTTTAAAAAAATACTCTCTGAGTTTCAGATTTTGCTGTGACCCTAGTTTAACTCTGTCACAGAGATGAACTATTCACCATGGGGCCCTGATGGATGCCTGCTTCTCTGATGGATCTCTGAAAGCCTTTGGCAGAAACTGACCTGTAGGGACCAAGTGCTTTGAAGGGTTTCCCAGCAGGACCTGCCGTGCATAGAACCTGCCAGGCTATATCTACATTCATTATCCCTTTTCCACCACAGGGACCGTGGCCACTGCATCATCCTAATCATGCCCTCCTGACTCTAAACTCCAGAAGTCACCTGGGATCTCCCTACTCGAAGGTCAAAATCTTCTTCACTGTGGCTAATTTCATTGTTATCCAAAAGTACAATTCCTTCCCAGGCCTTTGAAGGGGAAAAAGGAAAATTCTAAGGTCTGTGTGGTAGCCAGACTCCAAAATGACCTCCAAATCAGTCCCCACTGATGTCTGTTTCTTACTATTCATACACGTGTGTTGTTTTTTGTGGCAAATAGCTTAAAACAGAAGCAGTGGGGGAAGTTAGCTACCACATGGTGTGTGAGGTCACTCAGGCCACCTATAGCTAGGCCCACATGACTAAAGTCTCACAAAGGCCAGTGAGAAACGAAGACCTGATAACACCCTCATGAATGAGCTTGGAGGTGGACCCACCCGCCACTTGAGCCTTTAGATGTAAATGCATCCCTGGCTAACAGCCTAACTTTAGTCTCAGGACAGACCCTGAGCCTGTAACCACCTAGCTAAGGCACTCCCAGAATTCCTCATGCTCAGAAACTGTAAGATAATACATGCTTGTTGTTGTAAGGCACTAAGTTTTGTTATACAGCAATAGATAGCTAATGCACTCTCTGCTTTGTTTTTTGTTTTTGTTTTTGAGTGGAAGTACATAGAGCCATGACAATATTTACTGTGTGGAATGACCACATACACTATGAGGAACGGCAAATCAACATTTGTCTGTCTTATACTAGGTTTTGTTCTACGGCCCTAGGTCCCCAAATTTATTGGATAAGAATTGCCTAGCATGCTGGTGAAACATACAGATTTATGGGGCCCTTCCCTGGGTTTGAGGTGGGACCAAGGAATCAGCAAATTTAACTAGCACCTAGATAATTCTTACCAGGCAAGTTTGAGAAATATTGCAGAAGACTCAAAAAAATGAATGAGACATAGCCCTTCCTCAGGTAACAGTACAAGGTGGGAAACAAATTGGTACGCAAAGGTGCATTTAAAGAGAGGCACCAATGGTAAGGAAAGGTGTGAAAAGCATTGGGGGAAGTGAGGAATACTTCCTGGAAGAAATGACACATGAGCAAAGTCTGAAAGGCTGGTTAAGATCTCATGGAGCAAGACATGGAAAGAATCACCGAGTGATAGTAACAGCTGGTATTTATTAGGTGCCAGCTAAGCACCAGGCATTGTGCCAAGCAGGTTACCTACCTTACCTTATTTAATCCTCACAACAACCTAATGCAGTAGGAGCTGTTGTCATCTGAAATTTACTAACAAGGAAGCTAGGCTTTCGTTCCCACACAGCTCCTTTGCACAGAGCTGATTACATATATGTCACGCTTTCAACCACTATTGTGTTCTACGTCCCAGGGGGCCATGAGACTTGGGGACATGAAAGGGCTATGACACCTTTGCAGATGACAGCAGTTTTGTGCAAATGACAGGACAAGGTGTCCAGGGAAGGATATGGGCCAGGGGAAGATACTACATGAAGTGTTAGAAACTGGCAGCAACTTCCTAGTACAAGTTTAATTCATTCAGTTTGCAAACGAGGGAAGGGAACCCTAGGAAGATGTGACTTGCCTAAAGTCACACGGTTGATAGTGACAAAGCAGACTAAAGGTCCAGACCCCAGGCAGCCCCCTCTGGTATGGACAATTGGAGACCAAACTAGGATTTACCTTGAGTGCTTTGCTAAGAAGATCTGAGCTATTATAGCTCATTTTAACCATTTTAAGTGTGTAATTCAATGGCATCAGTACATTCACAATGTTGTGCAACCATTACCACTACTTATTTCCAGAACTCTTCATCTTGCAAAACTTGAAACTTGGTATTGATTGAACAGTAGCTCCCCCTTCCCTTATAACTGACATTCTACTTTTTGTCTCTAGGATTCTGACTACTCTCAGTGCCTCATGTAAGTGGAATTATACAGTATTGTCTTTTTGTGACTGGCTTATTTCACTTAGCATAATTGTCCTCAAGATTCATCCATATTATAACATATGTCAGGATTTTCTTCTGTTTAAAGGCTGAATTATATTCCATTGCACATATATTCCACATTTTGTTTATCCGTGTATTTCTCAATGGACATTTTGGATTGCTTCCACCTTTTGGTATTGTGAATAATGCTGCTATGAACATGAGTGTACTAGATATCTCTTTGAGACACCTGCTTTCAATTATTTTGGGTATATATCCAGAAGTAAAATTCCTGGATCATG
This sequence comes from Craseonycteris thonglongyai, assembly GCA_004027555.1. NCBI lineage: Eukaryota > Metazoa > Chordata > Mammalia > Chiroptera > Craseonycteridae > Craseonycteris > Craseonycteris thonglongyai. Next base: position 37,714 of record PVKE010008973.1, on the reverse strand, counting down.
TAGTAATTCTAGTTTTTAATTTTTTGAGGAAGTACCATATTGATGTTTACAATGGGTGTATCATTTTACATTTCCACCAACAGTACTCAAGGGTTTCAATTTCTCCACATCCTCACCTATCCTTGTTATACTTCATTCCTTCTTTTAAGGATGGGAAATATTCTAATGTATGTATATACCACATTTAAAAGAATTCACTCATCAACATTGGGTTATTTCCACTTTCAGCTATTTTGAATAATGTTGCTATGGACATTGGTAGTCAAGTGTTTCAGTCCCCGCAGTCAGTTTTTTCGGAAGGGGAACGGCTGGATCATCGGGCAACTGTGCTTAACTTCTTGAGCGTAGACGTTTGAAGGAAATTTGTGCTCTGTCATTTGGCTCCTGTCATCCTAGCCTTCTAAACCGATATCCCTGAGCGGATGGGGGACTCCTCCCTCTTTCTGGTGTCCACACTGCCCACCGCCCGCACGCCATTGCTTGGGGGAAAGCAGTGCTCTAAGTCACTTTTAGAAAGAGGCGCAGGCGGCAGAAGCCGAAGACGGTGTCGGCTGGAGCTCCCGGGGAAGGAGGCTTGGGCTGATCCCGGCGCGTGCGGAGAGGGCGGGGACGTCGGCCAGCGCGGAGGCGCCTCGGGCGTTGAAACCTCACCAGCGAAGTGGGCCGTGTCCGCCCCCTCTGGCGGTGTCTTTGAGGCTGAGCAGGTGAGCCCGGTGTGAAGTCCGGGGCCCTGGGGCGGGCGCAGCCCAGCGGGACGCACACCTCCCAGATCCCTGGTCCCAGACCCGGCTCCCCCTTTCCCGCCCGAGGCGGCCTTTCTGGAGACGGAGGCCGGGGAAGGCGCGCCGCTGGCCTGGCACGGCGTCCTTCGGCTTGTCCTGGGCTGGCGCCGCCGCCTTTGCGTCCCGGACACTTGACGACCCGGGGACGACCTCGGGGTCCCCAGCCGCACGCGCCCCCGCTCCGAGCCCGGACCCGAGCGCGCCTTCGCGAGTCAGCCGCTCGTGCGCCGGGCGCCCCGTGGCCGCCGGGGCCAGGACGGCGAGTGCGCGGCGCCGCCTGCCTGTGACCCACCGCGGCAGCCCCCGCCGGAGCAGGGAGAGAGTCCGGAGAAGAGGACAAGGAGAGAGGGGACTTGTCCTGTCCCTGCGGGTCTCTGGGGAAGCAGCTCGTGTCCCGGCCCGGAATACAGACCCCGGGACCTGCGCGCCGGGACGCAGCAGGTACTGAGCGCGCCCTCCGGGGCTGTGCGCCGGGGACCCCCGGGCACCCCCGGGCACCGGCGGCCGCTGCGGGGCAGGGGCTTTTGCGTGGGGAGCGGCTTCTCAAGAGGCCCGCACGCGAGCTCGTTTCCTCTGGGGAGCCGGGCTGCCCGCTCCTTCTGCCCTGCGGGGTAGCCTCCCAGGCTCCGAGGACAAAGTTGGGGGCAGGAGAGGGCTTATCAGCAGGGGCTGCGAAAAGGGGTTCCCAGGTTCTGAAGGGTCAGGCCAGGTGGGCAGCGCTAAATGTTAGGGTCCCCAGAGGACACCAGATGAGAATAGGGTTCCCGTCCGAAAGGTGAGAATTAAGGAGAAAGGATCGCTTGACAATTTCTCCCCAAATCTTAAATCGAACATCTGCCCCCGCCCTCCCCCCACCCCCGGAAGTTTTTATTGCTCTGTGTTTCATCCCTGACTTGGAACCTTACAGGTAGCATGCTTCTAGGGTACCCCTCCACAAGTGGCCTGCACGGAGTGTGGACTGCGCCCCCCGGATTGCAGCTCTACCTGTTTGCGCTACAAGCTTGGCCCCCTCTGACCCTCTGTTCTCGGTTCTGCCCCTCACTCCTGATAGCACCAAAGGGCAGGGCCTGAGACAGAACTGATGGCTCAGAGGAAAGAAAAAATGGAGGAAAGTGAGGGCAAGGAGCTGGGGAGAGAGGGAGGAATGGGGCTGAACATCATTTTGTAACCCTGGCCCCCGCAAGACCAGCTCCAGATGTCTCCGGCGGCAGGCTTCCCTGGGGGTGGGGGAGGGGGTTCCCAGGTATCTCCCTTTCCCAGGACCTTCAGGTTTTTCATACTTCTATTCTGTCTTTGGTTTTCCTGACATATATACAGTGCTTTCCAGACCTCCCTCTTCTTACATCCCAGCAACCTACTGTGTTTTCAGGCCTCCAAGGGTCTGGGGTTGCAGGAAGAGGGCAGGGGACAGGGGGACTGGGCTTCCTCTTATTATTTGATCCCCTCCCTGCTCTGCCCCCAGCCCCAACCCCAGCCCCGTTGTGTGGTGTGGTGGAGTCATCTGAGTCAGGATTTCTCTCTCCTTCCTTACAGCTGACTGATGAAGCCTGAATACTTCATAGTCATTCCTTGCAGTTCTAGGGTGTAACATCCTCCCTCTCCAGGGAGCCCCAAGCTTTGTAGACGTTATTGATCTCCTGTCTGGAGGATATTGAAACTCTGAGTGTTTAAGCTGTTTACCTCAGGACACACAACCAGCCGAGGGAAGCGTTTGCTCCCGAGCCCCCTTTCTGAGCCATTCAGTGATCAGGCTGTGACTTTAGCCCTGCAAGACAGGCCTTGGTAAACGCTGCCTGGCTTCTAGGGTCACAGCAGATGTGGGTGCAGGAATAGGAAGCCCAATGAGAGAGAGGAAGGGGGCTGCGAGATCTGCGCTGTGATTTTAGGGCAGTGCTTTACCAGAAGGAGGGAGACCAGCTCATGGAACACACAGGTTTGTCTCAAAGCCTGCACTCTTTGATGGTATTCAGGATCATTTCTTTTAAACCACAGAATGGGAGAATTCCACAAGGAACAAAATTCAAGCAGACAGGGCAGGGCATGGAGTTTGGAACAGGTCACTTTCATTATCTGTAGCCTTCCCTCACTCCCAAATTTGGTCCCTGAGAAAAAGTGCAACATTTCAGTGTCCAGTGGAATGGAAATAAACTGCATCAGTGCCTGATTGTCTCTATAGCAATCCAGCCTTCCCTGAATGAGTGGGGAGGTGGTGGTTACTCATTTGTTTTCTCCACTGGTTCCTTTATTTCCACTTCATCACCCAGTGTTCACTCTGAGCAGGTGGCTAATAGGTCCACGGGATGGTTTTAAATTTGGCCAGTTCACTCACACATGTAGCCAACAGTTTCTATGTCTTTCAAAGGTTTAGGACGGAGCTCCGACACGGAACCCCAAGGATGCTGGCAGGGACACGCTGACTCATTTAGGGAGAGCTGAGTGTCAGCAGAGAGAGGAGACATCAGCCTCCCAGCATCACCCCAGAGGAATCCCAGGACTGTTGCTCAAGGCACCAGCTGGTCAGATGGAGACCACCACAGGGGTCATGGATGAGAATGCCACCAACATCTCCACCAACTTCCTTTCTGTGCTCGACCCCCACGGAGCCCAAGCTGCCTCCTTCCCATTCAACTTCAGCTATGGTGACTATGATATGCCCCTGGATGAAGATGAGGATGTGACCAATTCCCAGACTTTCTTTGCTGCCAAGATCGTCATTGGCATGGCCCTGGTGGGCATCATGCTTGTCTGTGGCATTGGCAACTTCGTCTTCATCGCTGCCCTGGTCCGCTACAAGAAGTTGCGCAACGTCACCAACCTGCTCATTGCCAACCTGGCCATCTCTGACTTCTTGGTGGCCATTGTCTGCTGCCCCTTCGAGATGGACTACTACGTGGTGCGCCATCTCTCCTGGGAACACGGCCACACCCTGTGTGCCTCTGTCAACTACTTGCGCACTGTCTCTCTCTATGTGTCCACCAATGCCCTGCTGGCCATCGCCATTGACAGGTGAGTGACAGGGCAGCGGGGACAACAAAGGAAGGGCCTTGGCATTGTGCTTTGCAGTTGTGGTTGAGAGATATCTGTATTCCCCATAGATGTGGACACACAAGTGTTCAAAAGTTGGCCCACTGCCTGAACAGTGAGAAGAGGTCTGGATTTCTAGCTGACAAGCAGAAGGTAGCGCAGCTGGCTCCAGTGGGCAGTAGGAAGGTGTTTGATCCCTTTGCGATGGACCCGCTCCGAGACGTATCTGTTCAAGGCCTAGAGGTAGACAGGCAAGAGGAGCTGTGGAAGGAGAACATTAAGGATGAGGCAGGTACTTCTTCAGTCAACCGGGTATCTTGAGGGAGGTTTCTATCTCATCAAGACTTCCTCTAATGAAACATGACCCCTTTAGCATCAATTGATTTTAAAATAAGATTGAAGGATTTGTTTTGAAATAACAGCAATAACTATAAAAGGGAAATAAACTTCCTTAATTTGTTTAGTTGTTGTATTAATCAATTTGCTCCTTTTTATATGTTTGGATGCAATAATATAGAAGACCTGTTTCTAGTGATGGTAAATAAAACCAATAAAAGCAGCCTATACAAATCTTTCTGAGGTTATGTCTTTTCATAGTTTAATTTAATCACTTATGCTATTGGGCTGAGGTGGGTTTTGTTGCCTCCGGACAGTCTTTGCAAGCTCCTGTGCCCAAACTTAGACTCTCATTACAAAACACCTTGTTACAGTGTAGAGAGAGTTACCTTGGGGGTCAAATAAGGCCTCCCTGTACTTGGATCTGAAGAGCCCGTCTCTCTTCCTTAACTGAGAGCCTGAAACACAGCAGCTCTCCCTGTTCCATGGCCTTAGGGCTCTGGTGGAGTTCATCCTCCAGATGAACTCACAGTTAGGACAACCTTGGACAATGTTCTGGGGAGGAGTACAGCAAGCAGAGCCTGTTTTCTGGAGCCGTGGGCAGAATAACCAGTGATATGACAACTTGGAAAAGACCACTCTTGAGGAAAGGGGATTGAGAGAAATCTGGCTTTAAAACCACTGAGGGGTGAAGCCTCGGCCTCCTTTCTCCCAGGAAGGATGTCAGGGAGTTAGCAGCTTAAACAGCCCTTGGTTTGTCACCCATAGAAGAAGGTGCTTACTGGTGTCAGTCCTGCAGAGGGCTACTTCTCCTCGGCCAAGGTCTTCCACATGAGTCACAGAGCCCCTCAGACATGCACCTGGAGTGGACCTACAGAAGGAACAGGAGAGGGACAGTCAAGCAGGGTATCTGACCCCTAAGGACCCTTCAGAGCTTTTGGAACACAGCTCTAGGGACCTCAGACTTTCTAAAAGTAGAAGCTGCCACCATCTTTCTTAGCATCTCAACAGAGCAAAGCATAAGGAGCCATTTTCAAGATTCACTCTAGCAAGACATCTTTCACAGGGGGTGCTCTCAGCCACTAAAAGTAGGCTAGGGACGTGCCTGCTGATGGGTAGGACCCCGCTCTCTGGGTGAGAGAGCCATTTTACCATTTTACCAAAGGGGTAACACTGTAATAAGGAGTAGCTCCAGGAAGAAGGAAGCCAGGACAAGTTAATGGGCGTTGGGTGATTTTGAACATGTAAATTTAAGAGGTAAGATCTATGTCAATCAATTCACCTTGACCTACGGAACTCCTTCAAGCTCATTTCCTACTTTTATCCGCTTGTCTAAAATACTGCAGGCATTTCTCTTGCAGCATGAATTTAGATAATGTAATTTAGATACAAGAAAGATTAATTGGGGACCTGTTCTGCACCATGGGGACTGCTATTGCTTTGAGTGGGGTTCTGAGTGGAAACTTCAAAGCACTGTTGCTTACACAGGGCTGTCCAATGACCTTGGCCAACTAACTAGCTGCTCCAATGTGTTAAGTTCCTTTATTGATGTTTATGATCTTTGCTTCAAGTTGTTTTTATTTTTTGTGTGTTTTTACCATCTAATTTCAATTTTGGTCTAGGATCTCGTTGATTCCTGCCTGGTCTTGTGTTGTTCAGGATTTGTTCAGTGATTTTTAGGTTTATTTTTGTTAGTTTTAGGCAACTAATTTTATCTTGATATAACAAACACAGCTAATTTATAAAAATACCCTTTTAAATGAAATTTTTTGTAGGAAAGTTGTTAGTGGTTATTCTGCTTGGGTTTAAATTCCTGCTGTATCACCTTTTAGCGATAGGGCCTTATATGAGTTATTTGACCTCTATTTCCCTTAGTATTTTTTTTTTTCTTTTTTTAATTTATTGTTAAATTTGATGAGGTTACATTGGTTGGTAACAATTAGACAGTTTACAGATGTACAAGTCCACATCACATCATTCATGCATCGTATTATGTGCCCATAACTCAGTATCAGTTCCCCTTCCATCACCTTATATCTACTGCCCACTCCCACCTCCCCCCTCTTAGTATTTTTATGTATAACATGGGAATAAGAAAACCTGATGTAGTGGGGTGCTTTGAGGATTAAATGAAATAATAATGTATAATAATTGTTTAGAACAGTGCTTAAAGCAGAGTAAGCACTAAATACACAGTGAATATTATAATTCTTGAATTAACCCTTTAAGGAATAATGACAAAGCAAACAAACAAAAAAACCCAAAACCCAGGTAAATGAATGACTAGTTCTCATTGGCTAACATCTTTGTTTTCATTGAAGTGATTGTTTTTATGATGTGATTTTAGAAATAATAATAATACAACATTTCTAAGAAACCCAGCTATGAAGATATAGCAGAACAGAGCTCTTTATCTTCCACCCACCTGGATTTCCCTGTTTCTGTTATGCATGGTTCTCCCAGACATCTAAACGAGCAAGTCTCCTCTGCTCTTTCTCCAGCATTCATTCCATTTTCAGGTCCTGCCAATACTCACCCTTCCCTCCCACCTGTTAGCTCAGGGCAGGACTATCGTAGTTTCCTTCTTGTCTTCTCACCTTCCATGTCTCTTGGCTCTGCTCTCTCCCAACCCTACTCCCTTTACAATCCATCCTAAACAGTCATTCATTCGTTCAAACAATGCATTTTTGTAGGGCAACTACAATGTGACAGATACTATTCCAAGCACTGGGGATATGATGGTGAATGAGAAAAAAACAACCCCTGCTCTCATGGATCTTATACCGATGGAATGGAGAGAGGTAACAGTCAAGCAAGTAAACATGAAAGATGATTTCAGAGTGTGAGAAATTCTCTGCACAAAAACATTGAGAGTGACAGGGTGGGAGCTACTCTAGGTGTGAAGTTAGGGAAATGAGCAGACTGAGGAGAAGATATTTGAACCCACTTCTGCATGATGGAGAAGAAAAAGGCAAAGCCAGCCTTGTGAAGACTGGGAGAAAGCATTTTAGACAAAGGGAATTATAAGTGCAAAGACCCCCAAGACAGGAACAAACCTGATGGGTTTTAGGAACAGAAAGAAGGCCTCTGTGGTCTGAGGGAAGAAAGCAAGACTGGAGCCAAATTAACCTCCTGTCTTGTGTATATCTCCCCTCGTGGGCTAAGAAGACCACTAATAAATAATTCTACTGTCTACAAAATAGGGCTCAAACCCCCTTGCTTGATCTTGTAACCTTTTATCATTGAGTCCCAGGCTGCCTCCCAGTCTTATGCTGGGTAAACATATTTATGTCCTGTTTTCTAAAGAAGGTTGCACTCTTTTTCAAAACTGTCCCCATGGCTGGCTAACATTTCTATTTGCTCAGTCAGTGCCAGGCACTGCTGAGAATGAAGTTTCACCAAATCCCAGGTGCTCAGAATTCACAGACAGCAAAATATATAAATGAAGACATGATCCCTGCTCTTAGGAGCTTACCATCTAGAGTAGGGTAGGATGGATGGGTGGGGAGAGAACTGACACTTATGAAACAGGGGATAAAGTAAAGGACGAATTTTAAATTACATTTAGAGAAGGGTAAGATAGTCATATGCCTGAGCAGTCAAACGAGGCTTCATGGAGGGGGGGGACCTTTAACTGGCTTTCAACAAGTCATGATCAGCCAAGTAGAGAAAAGAGTTTTCAAAAGGGTAGAACAGTGTGGGGAAGGCTTGAGGTACGAGGTCCCTTGGGGAGGTGCATGGAACAGCGGCAGAGAACATGTGGAGAGCAGAGATCAGAAAGGATAGGGTCATATTCCAGAAGACCTCAAAATCTAGGTACAAGGGGTCAAAGTTGATGGCAGCAGGGAACTGATAAAGATCATCAGAAGACCTGGGTTTCTCCTTTGATGTGGAGACACCTGTACTGTCTTCAAGGTGTATGCCTCAGATCCCAGAGCGTGTGGGCCACTGGGGGACCCTCCCTTCTTTTATCCAAAATCCAGAGGAGACTGGTCAGTCTGCCTGCCCACTGACAGCTCTCCTCTTGTGTCTGAAGGAGGCCAGCAAAGGCATGAGTAAGCGTGCTCAATCTTAGCACAAACGTACCCCAGTGAGCACATTGGTGAGAGCTGGCTGACCCAACGAGCAGGTTCTGCCCATCCCATGACCGGCCCACTAATTGCTGCCACCGCCACTTCCACAGGTTGATCTGGGGCTGGGTCCTCAGGACAGAGAGAGAGCCTAGGTGCTCTTTAGTCCCCAGCTCAACTATCATCACAGTTCCTGCCTGGACATTGCCTAGCAGCCTTCATTCTTCGTTCTCTGTGAGATGTTGCCTCTAAGAGCCATGGTTGTGGTACACACAGTAGCAACCAAGGGCATGCTTATAAGCAGAGAAAAGTAGCTGCAAGTTGCCTGACTCCTCCTTGGAACATCAATAGGTAGAAACCAACTGTGATTGAGGAAAAAAGATGAGAAGGGCAGTTAGGGTGCCAGGAGGGTAGGAGGAAGGGGTATTGATTGCTCTGGTTGGAAAGGGAAGAGACAAATGGCACATTTGAGAGCCCACAGGATTTGGAACAAGATACGGATGGATTTGTATCATGGTTCTGTCAAATTCTAGCTACATAGCTTTTAGCAGGTATTTTGTCAAACTGCAGTCTGCTTGTCAGTAAATTGGAAATCTTTGTTCTCTTACCTATTCAATAGATTTGGGGTTATCTAATGAGAAAGTAGGTGTGGAAATATTCTGTAACTTTTATGCTGCTTTACAAACATAAGCAGGTATTACTGACTAGAGTTCTGGAGGTGTGACCCTAGCATAGCCAAGGCCGGCGCAATACTGAAAAAACTTTTCAGAGACTTGCTTATTGGTAAATGTATTTGGAAGGCCTTCTTCACAGCTCCTGGTGCTGACCCCGGGAATGGGATGATGTCAGAGAAAGCCAGGATGAAATAACTATCTGATGGGTAATCACAGATTACCCTGAAGACTAATTTTGATATGAAGATAAATAAATCCAATAATATAGAGATTTGTAGAGAACTTGCAAATTCAATATTTGTCAAGAACAGGTAAAATAAAATTGCTGTGTGTACAGCAAAGCTCTGAAAGAGTGCATTTTAGAATGCCAATAGTTTCTTGTGTATTAAGTAGCCTATTGTTTATATGCTGTGTTCGATAGGAGCCTCACAGTATCACTGTGAAGTTGGCAAAGCAAGTGTAGTCCCATATAACAGATGAGGAAATTGAGTTTACAGGGATAAACAACAGTAACTCAAGTTCATAATAACAGGCTAGTGGCAAGGCTGGGATTAGATTCTTGGCCTCTGACTCCTAGGCCAGCATTCTCTCCTACTTGTTCATTAAAAAAACCAAAAACAACCACTTTGACTTTGAAACATAAAGACTTAAGAAGTTACCTTTGGGAAAAGAAGTAATAGAATTATACAGTGATACCTTGGAGTCCTAATGCCCCAAAACGCAAACACTTGGAATCCGAACAAAAAAATCAAGCAAATTTTGCCTTGGAATCCGAACGCTGCTTTGGAATCTGAACACCAACACATTGTTTGCGTGGGACATATCGACTGTGCAGCCCATAGCTTTATCAGAATGCCCACTCATCTTGGAATTCGAACGTTTTGGAACTCAAAACAGGGATCTGGGATAGATTATGGTTCGAATTCCAAGGCATCACTATATACTGAAAATTCACATACTGAACAACTGTGAATATAGAAATATCTTTTGACATAGTAATCAGCAGAACATGGTGAGGTAGGTAAAGAGGAGGAGAGCTAGTGAGAGCAAAACCACTAAGTTCTTAGTTTTGTTATGAGTCAAAGCAAGTTGGTGCATTAATTGTAGCAGGATCACTGTGGTCTTTATGATGAACACATACACGTGCCCAGACAAAGGCACTGCCAACACCTTGCAGACAATGCCATTCTACCCTTCAGGAGATGGGCAAGAGTTCCAGGTGAAGTTGCTGGTGGCAGAGTATGACAAGCAGCCAGCTGGATGCCCAGAGGGGTAGACCCAACCCATCCAACTTCGTCTAACATCTGGGAGCTACAAGACTGCAGGACCCTCCCTCTGGTTCACTCTCCAAATGACACTCAATGGAGCTAGCTGCCTGTGTTAGTGGGGGTGGGGGTGGGAGGGAGAGACAGAAATAGTAGTAATATAATCAGAAGAGAAAAAATAAGAATGGACCTCCTCTTCCAATCAAATCTCAAGATGACCTCAAAGGATTGGTTTCAAAGGAAAAAGGATTGATTTGTCTTTCCTTTCGGGTCCCTGCCACATTTGCTCTTGGATCTACCTGGGATAAGCTGTGGGCACGTGAGAATGTGTTTATTTCCAGTGGTGATTAGTCATTGCCTCCCGTTTCACTTCCTATCTTTCTGCTTCTCTGACCTCCACCCCCTGCCAGACACGGAAAGTCTTCCAGGAAACCAGACTCTCTGCATAAGTGTGTGCACTCTCTCTGGGAAGGAGGCTTTCATACCGCACGCATGACTCACATCCCCCAGAAAGTCCTCTCCCTTCGTTCCTGGACCACTGTGCTAACAGTACTGTGGTTTCTTTGGGGGAGAACAAAAGCAGTATCTTTTACTGTCTAGTGCTTTGTGGTTAAAAAAAAAAAATACGTTCATGTACATTCACAATTGATTTTCACATCAACCATATGAGATAGGGTTAAATATTTCCTATCAATGGTCCTATGGTAAGTAACCTTGAGAAAGTCACTCATCTCTTACTGGCTTCCACCTGGAAAAGAAAGTAAGTGGTCACATGCTTTTCCTCCCCTTTTCCATGCAGAGCAATGTTTTTAAAAATGTAGGGTAGAGACATAACTTTGCCCACTGCTTCTATTGGAAAGGGCAAGTTCTCCTAACAAATGTTCAGAATTATCAGGCCCTTCTAGCTCTAAACTGTAGGGTAATTAGGATGAATGACCTTGGAAACAGGAAGGACCTGGAAATAAATAATGCCAGGCTAGAAAGTGATGGGAGGCATTATTACTACAATAAATAATAATAGTTACCCTTTATTGAGTATACACCATGTTTAAAATTGTGCCAGGAATTGTGTGTATGTTAGCATATTAAATCCTTAAAAGCAAACACAAGGGGAAGCTGGGATGGATCAGTGGGTTGAGCGCTCACTTTGCAGCCCCAGGGACTGAGGATCGAGTCCCAGCCCCAGCCCTGGCATGCAGACCCACACGCTAAACTGTGGTGTGCTTCCCATGTGGAGGGTGAGGGGGTGGGGCAGTTTGGTTCCTGCTGGGCGAGCTTCCTTGTGGGAAGCCCCCGATTCAGCCCCCAGTTCTGCCCCTGGCTCGAGGGGGTGTACCTCCCATGGGGGAGCCCCTACCCTCCCCCCCCCTGGTCCACCTGTGTGGAATGAAACTATGTCAAAAAACTAATGATGTACAACTATGAAGACTGTTCTGGGCCGTCTCCCTTTTCTCTGTCTCTCTGTCAAAAACAATGAAATAAATCTTTAAAAACAAACGAACAAAAAACACACACAAACTTTTGCAGATAAGAACACTGAGATTCAGAGAGATTAGACAAAACTTGACTGAGGTTGTAACAGCTAGCACGGGGTGGAACTGGGGTTTGCATTCAAGTCTGCCATCCTCGAAAGCCCATTTCCCATTGTGCTTTTCCTCTGTGTACACCGTTACATTGCAAAACGAGTAACATCATTCTTGTCACAGTGGATGACCCATTTGTGTTCCTGTCCTAGATACCTGGCCATTGTCCACCCGCTGAGACCCCGGATGAAGTATCAAACAGTGACTGGCCTGATTGCCTTGGTGTGGGTGGTGTCCATCCTCATGGCCATCCCTTCGGCCTACTTCACGAGGGAAACGGTCCTCCTCGTTGTCCAGAGCCAGAGGAAGACCTTCTGCGGCCAGATCTGGCCAGTGGACCAGCAGGTCTACTACAAGTCCTACTTCCTCTTCATCTTCGGCATCGAGTTCGTGGGCCCCGTGGTCACCATGACCCTGTGCTATGCCAGGATCTCCCGCGAGCTCTGGTTCAAGGCGGTCCCTGGTTTCCAGACGGAGCAGATCCGGAAGCGGCTGCGCTGTCGCCGCAAGACGGTGCTGGTGCTCATGGGCATCCTCACGGCCTACGTGCTGTGCTGGGCGCCCTTCTACGGCTTCAGCATCGTGCGCGACTTCTTCCCCGCCGTGTTCATCAGGGAGAAGCACTACCTCACGGCCTTCTACGTCGTCGAGTGCATCGCCATGAGCAACAGCATGATCAACACGCTGTGCTTCGTGACCGTCAAGAACAACACCATCAAGTGCTTCAAGAGCATCGTGCTGCACCACTGGAAGTCTTCGTACAACGGGAGTAAGTCCAGCGCGGACCTGGACCTCAGGACCACCGCAGTGCCTGCCACCGAAGAGGTGGACTGCATCAGGCTGAAGTAACCCACTGGACCTGTCAGAGTGGAAACACAGACCAGCGTTTTGGTACAGGGACCAGTGTGCTTAGACACATGCTATCAACCAAGAACTCTTGGTTTGCTGCAGAAGGCAGAGTACATGGACCACTGTGTGAATGCTATGTTCAAGGAGCTCAGAGTTTCTAGAACTGATGTGCCTAGATACAACACCAATGACTGACCTTCCCTGAGCAGAGATTAGACTCTGGTGAAACCGATATATGATGACAACATTTAATTGTCAGAGAGAAATAGGGATTAAACCAAGAAAGATGTCAGAGCATAGACAGCTTGGAATAAGGGAATTCCGGAAGGGAACCCCAGTAGGCACTAGGACTGTGGTTCATATGTTTGTAGAGTGAGGGTCTCTCTGGACCATCTCAGCTACACATCAGGTAGCCTCTAGGATTGTTCTTAGGTTTGGACTCACTACAAACATGTGTGTGGTTGAAACCACAATATAAAAGAACAATGAAAAGAGGAATCAGGCCACTGATTCTTTCTTCAACCCTTTTCTTCTCATCCCTTCCTTCGACTCTCTAGTGAGGGACCTTACATGTACACACACGAACACCCCAGTATGCATGGCCATGTTTTGTCCAAACCCTCTTCTCCCACATTGCCCCAGGGCCACGGCTCAGGCCTAGGCTGTGCCCATATATGTGGCGAGGCTTACTGTCAGGAGGAGGGACCTGGGGAAGAAGCCACATGGAACCCATTTGGACAGGAAATGATGGGGGTTTGGGTATCTGACACAAACCAAGAGGGGAAAAGCCTGGGCTCAGGATGGGTATGTCCCCTTGGCTCAAAGAACTTCTCAGCCCCTAGAGAGGGGCGCAGGAAGATGACCTCTGAAACTGTGGGGCCCAGGACGGGAATCCAGTTTCTCTGCTTCCAAGGATGCTATTGCTTCCACCCCTCGACTATTCTGGCTTGGGCCAATAGTACGGTGACCAGACGTCCTGCTTTTGGTGGGACAGTCCTGCTTTTTAACAATTTGTCCCACGTCCTGCAGTGTTTTAAAAAAGTCCCAATTTTTGGAAAGAATGCACGACAAGCTAGGGAATGGTGGGAGATAGACCAAATTTTTAATCAAGAACCCCCTCCCCCCGGTCAATGGTGTCCCACTTTACCAATGTTAAAATCTGGTCACCTTAACAATAGGCTTCTCCTTCAATTTTTCTCTTTTCATGTTTCCAGTTTGTGAAGCATAGAATCATTGAAAGTAGACACAAAACCTCATGGATGTGGCTATCAGCCATTTTTTAATTTTCATTCTCACCAGCTCTCACCCTTATTGGTATGATTTGATGGCAAAATGTCTCTGTCATTGGTGCCTGTCATTATTCATTTGGATTAAAACTTGATTGTCTTTTAAAATGGAGGTACCCTGGGAGGGATAATTTCCAACATGTTTCCACTCTTCAGTGTGAATGAAGTCATGCAACCTAGGGGCAAGAAGGTCAGTGGTAGAACCCTGGAAACCTATGAAAGAAAAAGACATACAAGTGAGCAGAGGAGTGGGGAGCAGGGACAACAATGTGATTCAGTAACCCCCCAGACTTATTAGAGCTCATCTCACATTCTAACCACCTCCTTTTTTTGGTGTTTTGAATTTTGACATTTGGAATTTTGGAACCAGAAGATCTGATCCAGCCTTGGTTCTATCATCCACATGACCCTGGGTAAAGTCTCTTGGAGGGGATGAAGACAATACCTGTATTAACTACCAATGAGCTGGTTGTGAAGAGCCAATAGGGTAATATGTAGAAAAACTCTTTCAATCACACAAATAATCCAGAGAGTAGACTAGTAACTGTGGTGTGGCCTGAACAAGGAAAAACTTGTTACCTGGGCTTATGTATCTAGAAACCTTACTATCTTCCTCTTTCATTATTCATTGTATAAATTATTCCCTGATACCTCTTAGCAGTGCTAACACACACATTATGTTCTTAATAATGAGTTGGTACAACAAGGCACTGAGATTTGGTGGCAGAATTATAAAAGGAAATGGTAGCTCAATCTCCAGCCAGAAGATGAGCTCAGGGTTTTAGAAACTTCCAAATCAAAGCATCTTTGTGACTAGGGAAGTATTGACCATCTTTCTGGACCTGTTCCCAGCCAGCATGAATCTGGGTAATGTGATATTTGTTTCTTGATCTGTTTTGGTTCTCATGAGTCTGTGCAGCTAGCTATAGAATTGATTGTCCTTTTCTTTTCAGATAATTCTAGTACAGCACATTTTTAATGCTATTTAAGTGACACATGTATGGCATTTCTCCCAAAAAAACAGTTAACTATTTTTAGCAGCAAAGTTTATTTTTTATACTTATTTTATTTCCGTGGAAGATACGTTTCAAAAATCTATTTCCCTCCAGCAGATTTACCCTAAAGTTTAATTAGAATTCTCTCAGAGAATAAAAGCCAATTAAAATATTAGCGTAAGTCCAACATGCCTTGGCAGGCAATTCTTACTTTTTTTAAAAGATTTATTTTTTATTTTTCACAGAGAGAGAGAGAGAGAGATACAGACAGAGACAGAGAGAAGGGGGAAGGCCCAGAACAGTCTCCATAGTTGCACATCATTGGTTTTTCCACATAGTTTCATTCCACAGGTGGGCATGGGGCTGCATAGGGCAGGAACTGGGCCAGGGTCTCACCCTGGTGAGAACTGAACTGGGGGCACTTCCCAGTTCAGCATATGGGTCCACATGGGACGGGGCCGGGATTTGATCCTTGGTCCCCAGGACTGCAAAGTGAGCGCTTAACAAACAGAGCCTTCCCGGCTTCCCCAATTCTTACTTTTTATAAAACCATATGTTGCATTATAAAATCAAGAAAGTTTTTAGACTAAAAAATAATACAATTATATAATTTGTTGTCACTGTGTTAACCTTTTCCCTTAGGAATATTAAATAATAGTTGGCTATATTAAATAGGAGCTTTTTATATATGACAACCAAACCTCTTCCTTTTTTCAGCCTAAAATGTGTCAATTTTATCTCATTTATCTATAATATTTCTATATATTGTGTATGCTTATAATTTCACACTGAATGAAATTGTTGTGTTGTTATCAAGTGAAATAAAAAATGCATATATAAACATTCATCATAGTGTTTCTATTATTTTCACACCCCCATCTTTTTCCTAGTTATAGTGTGGTGGTTCTTTGAATGCACACTGTAGAAATGCTGATTCCATGATCATATGAACTGTGAGAACAGTGCTAACTCATGCTCATATTGCCTACAAACTTCTCTCCATCCTAAAGAGATTTAACTTATTTATGTTCTTCTTCCTATAAGTTGGCTCTGGTAAACCCATTAATACTTTTAGCATCTGAATGCCAAGACTGGAAATCTGAGGACTCGTTTATGCCTGTTACATAAGCTAAGGCTAAACCTCTGAATAGACTGAATGTCTGCAGATGCAACGGGAACCAGGAGATGAACCTACAGCCCCACACTTTGTTCAGGTGAGTGGCTGATTCGTTGAGCTGAGCACTAGTCCACCTAGCTTATGGCTTCTCCAAAAACTCGCGGTAAGCTCAACAAGGTAACACTTGTGCTTATGTGTGTCTTTTCTGTTCTCTACATACTTTCAATATTCAGAGAGATATGCACATTGTCATACACAGAAGGATAAAGATATGATTTTATAAAATCATATCATTTTTTTAAACTAAAGCCAAAGAGAAGGACAGATTTACAACAAAGCCTTCAGAGCAGGGGTATCCAATATTTTGGCTTCCCTAGGCCACATTGGAAAAAGAAGATTGTCTTGGGCCACACATAAAACACATTAACACTAACAATAGCTGATGAGCTAAAAACAAAACAAAACAACTGCAAATATCTCATAATGTTTTAAGAAAGTTCACAAATTTGTGTTGGGCTGCATTCAAAGTTGTTCTGGGTTGTACGTGGCCCACAGACAGTGGGTTGGACAAGCTTGCTTTAGAGATTTTGCCTATGAGTACACATTTAAAAAATAATTTTTAAAATCAAAGATACCAAAGCATGGCAATGCAGCAATCAACACAGCAAACCCTCAAGCGTGAAACAAATTCCATGCTCATTGTGGAAAAGAATGCTAAAGAACTGGTGAGAGGCCAGAAAAGTATAAATACAAGTCCTGGTCCTTGAAAAATACGAATACATTTTGGAACGAATCTTCAAAGAATGATCCAATTCTCCTTCCTAGAGTGTAAGTGAGAATATGAAATTCAAGTTATTCATTTTATGGTTGATGAAACTGAAGCCAAGAATGGGGAAGACATGTTCAAGTTCATACACAGCTGGTCACTGTGAGAGCCAGGGTTAGACCCCAAGACTCCCTCCCAAAGCTCAGTCCAGGGTTCTTCTTCTACAGTATTTGTGGGTACAGGAAACAACAACCTTGGAAAGGGTCCTTTCCAAGAATCCTTGAGACGACTATTCATTGAACTACAGTCTGGCTCTCTCTGGAGACTCTTAAGGAGTTTAGCAGAAACATTCCTGGTTCCTTTGCAAGCCAAGTTTAGCTCATCTCACCCCTGGGAACTCACAGCACAGACATGGAAACCAGCAGATTTTAGGGAAGAGCTGCTAAAAAGTGGTTACCGTTGCTCTTTCTTTTCCCCTTGCCCAGTTGGAGTACTGTAGGACTATGAATGGAAAGACACCACACCCCATTCCTGAGAACAGCTGCCATGCCCCCAGGAAAGCAGGAGAGAAAGAGCAAGAAACCCTGCTTGGCTAAATGTCCAGAATGGACAGCAAGGCTCTGTATTCGAGTTCCATGGCATCAGAGGGTCACTTGCGGTGGCTGCTGGTAAAGACAGGAGAGGTGGGAAGGCCTTTTGGATGAGATGCGACTTGAACTGGAAAAGTGAGATGCAGAGAAGCAAAGGAGCAAACACTCTACATTTCTTTGATCTGCTCATGGACATTGACTTTCCCTTACACAATGAAGGGATTGTCATGTCTGAAAGAGGTCACCAAAAAACTGAAAGATTACACATAGACTTAAATAATGTTAGAATCTTAATCTGAGAGTGGGTTTTGATTGGAGGAAGGGGAAGAAAGGAAACAGAAATTAGCCTTAGGAAGCTGGTTTATATGATGGGATGAGGAAGGCATCTCATAATTAGGAAGAAAAAAAAATAAGAGAAAGGATGCAAAGAAAGAAGTTGTTGAAATATGAATTTGGCTGAATTTAATACTAACAACAAGGAGCATCTTCTGTGTGCCAGGGGTTGAGACAAGCACATTGCAAGGACTGTCTTGCTCAGACCTCATGTCAGCCCTCCAGGGCGGGGGCGAGTGTCTCTCCTTTTACAGAGGAGGAAATCCAGCTTCAACTTGGAGAGGCTGCTTACAGTCACATGGGGAGTGAGTGGTGCTCTGAGATCGGAATCCAAGCAGTTGGCCTCCAAAACCCAAGCCTTTTGATCACTGTGCTGTAGCCTTTAACTGATTTTCCTGGGCCATCCTTGTGCTTCCCGCGAAGCCAAACAAATGGCTCTCTCCGTAAAGCCAGTCACTGTGTGATGCCATCTCTTCTAAACTAACTTCCACCTTTCTTTTCCCTTCTATGAAAATATGTTTTACCCTAAACAGCTAACCCTACTGTAGAGGTCCTTAACTCCCCAATGTCATGGGTGTTTTTGTCATCCAGTGAAGTTTATAGACCCTTTCCAAAATAATGTTTTCAAATTTATTCAATAAAATTCATAGGAAATGCCAAAGAAATCAATGATATTGAAACGCAGTCGTTGAACTATTTTTTAATCACTTATATTGAAACGCAGTCATCAAAATATTTTTAAGTTATCAAAGTATTTTGTGTAAATTCTTACATCAAATTTATTTACATTAAATCTTTATTTAATGCTTTAAATAACAAGACTTAGCATCAGGGCTAATAGCTACCATAAATTTGAAGTAGCAATGAATGTGAATGAAGTTTTGAAATCTCTTCCTAAACTAAAATGTGATCTAAACTATTTGAGTCAGCTTGAGGGAAAGTTTCAAGGACTGCTGATACTAAAGTGGATTGTTGCCTATGTCATAATAACGGGAAATGCTAAAGTTTAGTTACAAGCTAGTGAGAATAACAATGGATTTTGTTCCCCGTCCATATTCATGTCCCCTGAACTGGTTAAGAAGACCTGCCTGAGAGGGAGGCTAAGGCAAATACATCCAATTAGGCACTGGTAAAGATGGACATGGCAGAAAGAAAGAGACACATGCAGTTAAGTGGAATTAATAAGATTTATTTTATTATTTTTGACAGAGAGACAGAGACAGAGAGAAGGGGGAGGGCCCAGAGCAGTCTCCATAGCTGTACGTCATCAGTTTTCGACATGGTTTCGTTCCACACAGGTGAGCGGGGTGCTGCATACACAGGGTGGGAACTGGGCTGGGGGCCTCCCGCATGGGAGGCTGGGGCTGAACTGGGGGGCAAGAACCAAACTAGGGGCCTCCTGCATGGGAAGCACACCCCAATTCAGCATATGGGTCCCCATAGGCTGGGGCTGGGATTCAATCTTTGGTCCCTGGGTCTGCAAAGCAAGCTCTTAACCCACTGAGCCATCCCAGCTTTCCCGACTTTCTGTTTTATAGTAATTATTTTGTTTCTGCTTTCCTTATTTTAATTTTATTGGCCTTCTCATGTCTTCATGAGTTGAATGCACATTTCCTTTCTATTTATTCTTACTTATAGCTTATAAGTGATTAAGGGAGTGAGTTTCCTTTGAGCAGAGCTTTACTCTTGGTTGGATGTGTAGAATATCTTTAGCTTAGAGATATATTTTTAAATTTTATTCTATTTGATATATGTATCTCTTGGTTCATGGTTTCCATAGTCTCTTTTATGGATTTGAGATTTCCAGCATTTATTGTATTTTATGTATGTATGTATGTATGTTTCCTATGATATTTATTTCTTCCAGAGCAGACTATTTATGTTGTTTTCCAGGCTCTATTTCTTCCTTCCTTCTGTCCTTTCTTCTTTCCTCCCTTTTTTCTTTTTTACTTTCTCTCCATCCTTTTTTGCTTTTTGCAGCATTGCACATCATTTTCTTGTTGCTTCTTTTAATTTTACTCACTTTGGACAATATACTGGGTATCAGAGCAGGTTCTGTCCAAGGTGACTGGTCAGAAGGACTGTAACCAGAAAGACCAATTAGAATGGAATAAAAATACAAAGGAATAGATGGATAGAGTGAAGGGTTTAAAGTGTTACAGCAGATAAGGAAGCCTGGAGGAGTAGTAAGAGATGATGCTGGTGTATGTGGTTGGGTGATTGGAAATTCAGGAGCAGGAGCTGATTTTAGGGGGATAAGTTTTTATTAGATATGTTTGTTTTGAGGTACTGTATAAATATTTAGGAATATCCAGCAAGTGGTTACAAATATTGGTGAAGAGTTTAGGAAAAAAGTGAAAGTTAGAGAGATGTGGCTACTGTCCACATTGAACTATCACAAATAAATCAGATTATCAAATTAGACTCACAAATTAGAGCGCTTATTCAGTATCAAGCTTTACTAATAATCTCAAGTTTCAAGAAATCAAGAGGCTCAGGTAAAGCAAGAGTTTGTCTAAGACAACCTGGTGGGGGGCTGAACTTGGGGGGGAGGGAGCGAGAACCAAATTGGCGGCCTCCTGCACGGGAAGCACACCCCAGTTCAGCACATGGGTCCACATGGGCCAGGATTGGGATTTGATCCTCAGTCCCCAGGACTAGAAAGCAAGTGCTTAACCCACTGAGCCACCCCGGCTTCCCCTATTGTTAACTTTTAAAAGTTTTTTAATATATTTTGTATTCAAGTCTTTGTCAGATATGTATATTACAAATATTTTCTCTCCATATGTGACTTCCCTATTTGTTTCCTTAACGGTGCCTTGAAATGTGCTGAAATATTTTATTTTGATTAATTCAATTTATCAAATTTTTATTTTATGTTGATGCTTTTCATGTCCTAATAGTTACTATTAGAACTAGGGGTCCTAATGTTCTTTTATATATCTGAAGGTATGCCTAAAATGAGGTATGGCTTGTTTTATGCATCTTTAGACATTTTTTTCTTGGTGGAGTTAAAAAATACACTGAAATTCAAATGCCTAATCTAATTCAAGAATTTTATGTTTCTGTGTCTGTCCAGATGAGGATGACCTTCTCTGTCCCATATATATTTTAATACTGTTAAACAACAAAATGTACTCATTAGCTTATTTACTATTGACTGATGCTCAAACTGATTTTCCTTGAAATTCATGGTGCAGACTCTGGTCAACCCACTTTCTAAATAAAAGGTCAAAGAGCTATAGGAATATAGTTTAATGTTTCATACTGATAACTATTCTAAGCCTACTCCCAACAAATCATCTATTAATTTTAGCTTTTTAGTATAAACATTTCAGAGAGTCTAATTTTAAAACAGAGATACTTCTGTACTATCCACAGCCTCAGAACTCCTATGTTGGTGACCAGTTTGGGGTCTTTTCTAATTAATGGTATATGGGAGCTAACAGCTCCATTGGAGCCATTTGCTCTACCTGTTGCCTTTTAGCTGTAGGGACAAGGGCAAATACCCAGAAACTTTATGTGCTTAGAACTGTCAGTATGATGGCGCTAAAAGACAGAACCATCCTCAGACACTCCTCTGTACATTAGTAGACGTAGAGGGGATAAAGGGAAGATCAGACAGGGTAGTTCCATCTTGATATTGTTCAGCAGTGACACTTCCAATCCCTAGCCTTGTTACTTTAAATACAAAAGTGGAAGAGACCCCAAGAGCTTACAAAATAGCGCAGCCTAGTGACCTCAGACTCCGAAACCAAACAAGCCTGCTTTTAAATGGTAGGCTGACAGCTTAATGGACATGGGACCCTCAGAAACATTACCACCCATCTCACAGAATTATGAGAATTAAATAAAATCATGCTTTTAAATTACTCAATACAGTACACAGAGACACTAGATTAACTAGAATTAATAGTGTAGTATATTACTATTCTATTCCACGGTACAATAGCCAAAAAGAACATTTATGCAATTCTTATCCATAAAAAGAAAAATTTGCCTATGAAGTCAGCTTAAAGATTTTCTTTTCTTCCTAGATGCAATAGAGAGTAAACAAGAATTGTTCAGGTTAAATTTTTATTATGGAACTAATATGCTGACGAATATTGATATCCTGTTCATATAGTTTGATAATCTAATCTTGATACAGAATAAGAGCTCTAACTTGTGTGTCTAACTTGATAACTTCTGTTGAAAAATGGGGAATATATGGTAGACAAAATGCAGTCAGAGTGAACTGAAAATGAGCCATTCTGGGTACCATGTAAGTAGGAACAGAATTCTTTAAACAGTGACTTATATCAGACGGCAGTCTATTTTTATCTCACTTAGGAGAAGTGTAGAGATAGTCCAGTTTTGATACGGACACCCAGAGTTATCATGGCCCATTATCCTCCCAGCTCTTGGTCCACCATTGCTATGGTACAAGAGTTATTTACATTGTCCAAGATGGCTGCATTCAAAGACCAGGATTTCAAAAGGAAGAGAAAAATAACACTTTTCTCCCTTTTAAGGAAGTAGGTTCCATTCATTCATGAGTTTCCTCTTGAGTTTAGTGAGAGTTCCTTGGTCACATGACCTTCCTTAGCAGCAAAGGAGCCTGTGAATATAGTCTTTACTCTGAAGCAATATTAATAATTTGGTTCTCTTACTAAAAAAAAAGAGAAAAAGGAAGGAAGGAAGGAAGGAAGGAAAGAAGGAAGAAAGGAAGGAAGGAAAGTACTGGAGGTTGAAAGGAAGCTAACCTTCTCAACCATATTAAATTTATTCTTCTTCTCTGGATATTTTTTATTTCACTCTTTTCTTTTCCATTCCTAGTTTCTCTATTTCCTATTGCTCAATGACCATTCTACTTTTCTCTAGAAATTCTGTTCTTTCGTTTTTTCATCCATTGCAAAGACTTCAATTGCTGAGTTTATGTGAGGGGAAGATGGTAAGGCAGTGCACTCGGGGTCCATTTCCCTCTGTGTTGCCAAGGGGATGCGCCCTAGGTGAGAAGACAGGCGAGGCGGCCCAGTGTACTCTCCTTGTAAACTTGTTGAACACTGGATCTCCTGGACTAATGATTTTAGATAAAGAGTTCTTAAATCTGAAATTCTCTTAATAGAATATCTTTGTTTCAGGATTACTTATGTTAAACAAAACTGGATTCTGTGCACTTATGAGTTATGACTTCTAATAAATGTCACAAAATCCCCATGATGATCTGTATTTAAAAACACACACACAAATGGACATGGTTCATAACTTAAATGTTCTCTACCCAGTGGGGTGATCTTTGAACTTCATTTAGAGATCTCATCTTTTATTTATTTATTTATTTTTTTTAAAAAATATTTATTTATTTTTATTTTTGAATGAGAGAGAGAGAGAGAGATACAGAGACAGAGACAGAGAGAGAGAACTGAACTGGGGGAGCTCCCAGTTCAGCATATGGTTCCGCACGGGCCGGGGCCGGGATTTGATGCCCGGTCCTCGGCGCTGCAAAGTGAGCGCTTAACCCACTGAGCCATCCCGGCTTCCCCTCATCTTTTATTTTAAGGCAAAGACCATGTCTGACATAAAAAGGAAGGTCCTACATAGCCACTCCCACTCACCTGTGTGGAAAAATAACATGTCAAAAACTGATGATGTACAACTGCTCTGGGCCCTTCCCCTTCTCTCTGTCTCTCTCTGTCTCTGTTTCTCTCTGTCTTTATCAAAAACAATAAAATAAATCTTTTTTAAAAAGTTAACAATAAAATGTCAAACAACCAATAAAAAATAGCAGGAGACTTAAACAGATACAAAAGAAAAAAAAAAGTCTTATAAGCATATGAAAAGTTTCTCAAAATTATTAGATATTACGAAAATGCAAAATAAAACCATGAGATGTCAATTTTTACCAGCTGAAATTTCTAAGTAAAAAAATATTATTGGAAAGCTGGGATGGCTCAGTGGGTTGAACGCTTGCCTTGAAGCCATGGGGTCTGATGATCAAGTCCCAGCCCCAGCCCATGTGGACCCATATGCTGAACTGGGGCATGCTTCCCATGTGGGAGGCCCCCAGTTTGGTTCCTGCCCTTTGTGGACCCACATCCACCTGTGGAATATTATGTCAAAACTAATAATGTACAGCTGTGGAGACTGCTCTGGGCCCTTTCCCTTTTCTCAGTCTCTCTCTGTGTGTCAAACAATAAAATAAATCTTTTAAAAATATATTAGTAATAGCAACCCTGTACATGAGCAAAAATGTGGAAAGGCTACAATTCTCATACATTGCTAGTGGTAATGCAAAAATATACAACCCCTCACATAGGATTCTGACTTCTGTGGTCCTTCTTATAGTTTCCTGCAGAAATGATCCCCTTAAATATTGTACATTGAATGTCCCATTCTGGGCACACAGCTGTGCATGGTTGTGCTGCCTCTATCCCACCACGCTTGGAGGAAAGAATGTCTTAGTACATCATATTTGCTAGAAAAATGTGAAATTTTCATTAAAACGAAACCAAATTGATGGCGGTAATTTTAAGTAAAGCTATGAATGACTGCATTACATTCTACTACTTACTCTACTTTCTCCCTTTACAAACTAGATTTTAATCTCTTTATTTCGGAATCTCCAGACCTGGTATAGTACCTGGACGATAATGAGGCATAAGTAACTACGGGCTTGGTTGCTTTCACTTGGACCCCCCATGAAATAGCAGGAAATAAATTGGTTAGAAAATGTCAGGGAAGCCGGGATAGCACAGGGGTTGAGGGCTCATATTACAGCCCTGGGGTCCAAGGATCGAGTCCCGGTTCTGGCCCATGTGGACCCACATGCTGAACTGGGGTGTGCTTCCTACTTCAGTTTGGTTCTTGCCAGGATGAGCTTCCCATGTGGGAGGCTCTCAGCTCTTGCTCCGGGCGTGCCTCCCATGTGGGGAGTTCCCCGGCCCAGTTCCCACCCTGCGCGACCCTGCGCCCACCTGTGGAATGAAACTATGTGGAACCTAGAGATGTACAACTATGGAGACCTCTCTGGGCCCTCCCCCTTCTCTCTGTCTCTGTCAAAAACAAAAGAAAAAAAAAGAAAAAAGAAAACGTCACCTGTTTACATTATTTATTGATTCAAACACATTTATTGAGATCTTATTTTCTGCTTATTAATTGAATAAACTTTGGGCTGTAGGAGGAAATACCATGTACTCATTATCTCTTAGCTATAGGGCAGAGCAGAAATTAGTAATTAGAAGAAATGGTTTTGGGTTTTTTTTGGTGAAATTTTATGCCCAAATCAACACTATAACTGTAGCTGAAATTGATATCACATTCTAAATAAGGGAGTAGGTAATTCTTGCATGAAATGTAAATGTAGTATGAAAATCAAATGCTTTTCAATAACATTCCTAGGAAACCATTTCCATCCAAGGAGCTATTAGTTTTCATTCTGGGTCACTTCTGAGTCCAAAGCTTGAGAACTTTATGTTATAAAAATTTCTTTATTCCAGGCGACTTTGTGTTACTTAAAGTTTCAGAATTGGAAAGGACCTTAGAGAACACCTGATCCAATTTCCTCTTTTTCAATTGAGGAAACACTTAGGCAAAGATCTCACAGCTATTTGAGACTTGGGACAAAAACTGGTCTTAAAACTTTTGGTTCATTGTTCTTTCCTGTATTGCAAGCAGATAAGAACAGAAATCCTGGAAACACTGTATTTTCAGGGGTCAGAATGTCAGCTTTGGGGAGAATAGTTTAATTACAGAGCTTCCCAAAGGCCCTGCTCCTCAGAAGCCAAACTCTGCATCTTCTTTCTCCTGCCACTGATCAGTCTCCTTGCGGGTTGTGGTCAGGCAGGTGGGAAGGGTGCTGGTTACTAAGGGGTCGGCAGAGCGTGAAGTTCAGCAACTCATTTCATAGAAGAGGAACTGAAACCAAAAGTTAAGCCCCTTTTTTCATCCTCCTCTAAGTGAGAGCTCAGTTCTGTTGAAGCGGATTTGGAATGCTGCATTTAGTCACGATGTCCGGACTGTGGGCCTTATTGTCATGAGGCTCTCAGCTTACGGATTGATACAGCAGAAAAAACAGAAGTGGTGTGCTGATGAGAAAATGCTGGCAGGAAATGAGATGGACATCACCACCCATCACTCTCCTGTGTCTCTGTCTTGGCAAGGCTCCTTTTGAAATCTGGCATTGCCTCCAGTTGAGTCATTCAGCAAGGCCTCATTTAAATTGTGCTCATTTGCGTTAACTCATAATGAAGATGTGTATTCCCTACTGGACTGGAACAAGGCCTGTGGTTACTTTGTGCCTACTGTGCTGCATCCATTGCCTGGTGGCCTGAGCCGACTTCCAGTACTGAGAGTCGGAGCGACAGCAGAAGGAGGAGCCTGGCAGGAGCAGGCCATGGATTAAATGAAATAATGTAACATGTGGCTGATACATGGTCCGTACTCAATGTTTGTTAGCACCTAAATCATTGCAATATTCTTATGAAGCACAATACAGCATGTCTTTTGACTCAAAGTTGTCATAGGGCTTTATAACTGTTAACCAATCTAACAAGTTAATATCTTAGTTTGTATTTTTGTTTTAAAATCTAATGATTGCATGTTAATTCCAAAGAGATACTTGACCATTTGTAAGAGTGTTGTAGGAGTAGAAGCTGTGTGGAATTGACATTGGATGTCTAAAATGAAAAGGCCCTTTGGACGCCCATCCAAACACACGGTGCTTACAAGTCGGTCAGTAACATGTGCTTCTCATCCTCAGATGGAGGACAATTAGGTGCTTGGCTGGGGCCTATTTGGTCCCAACACACCTGGCCTGGGTTCTGTTGTAAATGAAAAGGTTTGTTCATTGCACCGAGACTTCCAGGGATAGAACATGTCGGGGAGAAGCCAGTTCTGCAAACATCCCTGGGTTTGGGGAAGGCCTCTGATGTGCAGCGCTCAGCTGAGAACAAAGCTTTCTAGAAAGTGTGCTGCTCAGAGGCTGTTCTCTCCACATCAGGCCTGTGAGTCCTTAACGAGCCTTTATCAGCTAGAGTAAATGAATGAGCCCGATTCCCTGTCAACAGCTGGGGCAGGAGGGTCTCGCCCTTGATTCTCATAGGGAGCTGGCGAGGAGCATTCTTGTCCAGATGGGGTTGACAGCTGTATAAATGTGCTACTAAACTTTGAGGGGCAAAAGAGAAAATGAGAGAGGAGGCCATACCTTCCCTGGGTCATCCCCAGGGTATGACTCAGGCCACTCAAGGTCTCTGGGACCCCGTGCCCCATGAGTTCACATTATTCCCACAGCTCCAAAGAGTCTCATGTTTCAGGTGAAGGCTTTCAGCACTGTGCCTGCTACTGGCTGAAAGTTGCCTGCTTGAATAGCTCTAGTGGAGAGGCCAGCTCTGAATATCCATCTCTAAGCCTCTCTTTTTTATTTTTAAAATAAAGTCTCTTACTCAGATATAAAAGTAGTGGAGGGGTGTTTCCCTCTTATGAAAAAGTCCACCTCAATTCTTTCCAAGAGATCCTATTTACCTTGTATAATACAGATGAAATCAAAGAATGCGTAAGCCTTTATTACCTCTGACCCTTCCTTTGCCCCTAAGGAAAATTCTGGAAATTCCAGCATTGTTGACTTAGCATTTTTCCTTTTACCATGCTCTGTTCTTTACTCTCCTTTCTCTCTCTACCTCCCTTCTCGAGAGTCATTTTTAATATGAGGATCCGGTTTATTAGAGAATAAATAGAAGTGCTAGCTAGAGAATTTATAGGGGAAATGTAGGAAAAAATAACAACAATAAATCTAAGCATGAGTTGGAGAGCAAGAAGAGTCCAGGAGGGTAGGTTTCAGAGAGTTTTATGAGTGTGTTGGGAGTTGAGGACAGGGGAGAAAACATCCTTGGGAAGTAAATTCCATCTCTGTGGAGGATGCTGAGAATGGAAGTACTAAAGGGAGAGGATGTCTTAGATGTCTGACTGTGGAGTAAGAAGGTGGTTTGTGAGACAAGGGACAAAATTTGCATTTCCTTGAATTTTTTAAAAGGACTAGTTGTCTGATTGTTTTTCTTTGAATGGGGAGGCATTATTTCAAGATTTGGCCATGGGAGGAGGGTGGGCAATTATATTCAGGTTCTTCCAAAAAAATAAAAAACATAGTGAACCTATCTTTGACATTGGATGTCTAAAATGAAAAGGCCCTTTGGATGCCCATCCAAACACACGGTGCTTACAAGTCGGTCAGTAACATGTGCTTCTGTACCAAATGCAGAAACACTGCCTAAAGAAACAGGAAACACTGTCCAGTTAATAATGTGAAGTGTGCTGACCGTACCTCATACCCACCAAACCTCTCTCCTTGGGAGCTGGGTAAGTTGCCTCATTTAGTTGCTCTCAGCGCTGCAGCAGCATCATGCTTGATTGCTGTTGATATAACACTTTGTTGAGTATGTAGGGGTTCAGTCCCTTGCCAAGAACCAACGCTGTGCCATTGCCATTCTTGCCCCTCCTCACCCGACCTCTCTCCTGGGGATGCTTCAAAGATGGCAGGAATTATATAGTCTTCATTCAACCCAAACTTCCAGCTGCCTTGCCAACTGTCAGAACCATTTTATATGGAGGCAAAAGGAGAAAACTCATTCTTTATAATTCCAATGATCTTCTAAGGAAGGTTGCTCCTGATGAATGGAAGGCTCTCACTTATGCTGATTAGCTTGGTGGGTTCCTATTTGTATGTTTCAAGCAGAATCTATAAGAGAGAAGAAATGTTCTTATAGCAGGAAGGGGAGAATTTGAGGTGCACTGTGTGTGTCCAGAGAAAAGAAGGAAAGAGGGAGAATAGAGGATATGAGGTGGTAGATGGATGTGTGCTGCCCATTAAATCCTACTCACCTCAGAAAATAATTCTGACTTCTGGGTCCAAGTTGATGCATGGTGGAGTGTCCACACAGACCCAGGACCCACTGGCAAAGAGTAACAACAGAACAAATAACGCCTGGGACTTGACAACCATCATAAAGAGGGCTGTGGAATTGGGGTTTGGAATCAAGTGTGCCTGGATCTCTTGGACAGTTGATTTTGGATTTTCATTAAAAAGAAGCTTTTCAGTGTACAGTTGGAGATAATAGCTTTGGAATGCAAGGATTCCTGGCAGAGAAAACTCACTGGCATAATGCAGACTAAGGAATAAGAACTGATGCCTGTTTGTAAGGACTTATTCAAAAGTAAATATTGGAGGTTAGTAGGAATCTGAAGTGGAAGAGTGAAAAAAAAAAAAAGGATACTAGGAGACGAAGGAGGTGCAGTTGGAGAGCAGGAGGAAATATCTGCCCCTGGGCTAATGAAAATTTGCAACATTTATGGAGAAAGCTGAACACACCAGGTGACTAACAAGTGTTAATTTTTCTGCATTGCTACATAAATTATTAAGTTAATAAAAATATTTAAAAGGGTGTCAAATTATGTTTCTAAGTCTGTGATATAAAATAATATACATTCTCCTTCATCTGCTTCTTAATGATCTAAAAAAGAAATGAGGTGTGAAAATTTGAGATTTTGTGACCTATTAGAGTATATATTCTGAAGTTAATACTTTTTATGTGTGTCTTTATTTTTTGTTTTTAACATTATACACATAAAAATGAATATACTTTTGTTATAAAAATGATTTTTTAAAGATTTATTTTATTGTTTTTGACAGAGACAGATAGATAGAGGCAGAGCGAAACAGAGAAGGGGGAGGGCCCAGAGCAGTCTCCATAGTTGTACATCATCAGTCTTCAACATGGTTTCATTCTACACAGGTGGGTAGGGGCCCCGAAGGGTGGGAATGAAGCTGGGGGCCTCCTGCATGGAAGGCATGCCCCCTTGAGCCAGGGGCTGAACTGGGGGGCAAGAACTGAGCTGGAGGCTTCTCATATGGGAAGTACAGCCCAGTTCAGCATATGGGTCTGCCCGAAGGAGCCAGGGCCGAGCTTCAATCCTCAGTCCCCAGGGCTGCAAAGCAAGTGCTTAACCCGCTGAGCCATCCTGGCTTCCCCTATAAAAATGTTTTGAAGCTCTCTATAGTTTCACTAAGTCACTCCCAAGAAATGATTTCTTGGTTAGATTATCTGACCTTTTCAATTCTTGACATTAGACATATATATTTGTCTACCATCTCCCCACTCCCTAGGATAAAACTCTAAAGGCCAATTAGTAGGATTAAAAAGAGACAATTCCAATTGCATTATAAAAATTTGAAGCTGCTTTGCATTTTTTCTAAATTCCTTTGGGGAAAAGTACCTTTGTTCATGAAATCATGTTTTCAATATGGAAATTGCGACTGGAGGCATAGCCTGCTCCACGAATTCGTACATACAAGTATGTGGTTGATTGGGTAGCAGATCTGACAGATGGCTACTTGCTTTTGGGGCTAATGTGTCTTCTGATGAATGCTGTGTCTGTGTGTGTGGGATTTGAGCTGCATGTACTGCTGGAGTTCAGAAATAAATGGGTATATCTTGTGATTTGGTGAGGTAATCTGAAAGAAGCCTGCTGTGGGAGGTTATAGCCTGAGGGAGGAAGGAACCAAGCATGAAGATGTACTCCCCAGAGGGCTAAGAGATTCAAAGGACATATTTGCAATTACTTAAATTGGCCCTTAGCCTAGCTTGTATACTAGGGGGAAAAATACTGAAGAAAGACCCGTAAATTCTGTAATACACCAGACTCAGGCAATCCTGCTTTGGGATTTTTCGTACAGTCCATAACACAAGGGAAGGGGACCATTCTCTTTCATTCTCCTGTGGAGCATTGCAACAGGGAAGCCCCAGGGAATGGCAGTGATGGTCATCCCTGGCAGAGCTGTCCTGGAGCAGGGACATGATCTGTTTGGTGGAGTAATGATGTCCACTGGTAAGGAAATTGCTATGCCCAGTGGATATTTGAAGAGAGGCCATGGTGCAGAGAGCACAGTATATGCCGTGTGAACCAGGCACATCCCATGGGTGTGAGATTTCCCTACGGACACAGCCCCTGGGTCCTACCAGAATACTTGGGCTGGAGCAAATTTGTGGGCAGCTGATCTTCCAGGGACTCTGAGAGTAGCATTCTCTTTGCCAGGAACATTGTCTTAGTTACCACAACTGCTTCCTTTCTAATATCATCTTCCACATAAGTGTCAGCTCTTCTGAGAAGCATTTCCTAACCAATTTCAGTAAGTTAATCTCACTCCCACTCTCATCAGCATCCTTCCAGATCACCCTCCCCACACAGTTTCTAAGTGTCATGATAGTGGAAGTTCATACCCATTTTGTCTATATTAGGACTGTCCCAAAAAAAAAATCCAGCCACAAATGCTTCTATTTTTCACAGTACATGGCTGGATACTTTCTGGACAGCCCTTGCATAGTGTCTAATATGGTATCTGGAAACGAGTAGATGATCAGTGAAGACCTTACTGCTTTCATGTCTGCGTGCTGTTCTGAAGAACTTCTTCCCCCATCTTCACAAGTCTTGCCCCTTCATATTAGTTCCCTGGGCTCTGCTCACCAGTTACCTCCTCGGAGAACTCTTTCCTGATCTGAACCCTTCCCCTTGACTCATGGTTCCACCACTGTGGTGTAAGACTCACAAAGGAAATGGTCCAGGGTATCAGTCTCCTAATTCTTCCCAGTATCCAGTGTATTTTCACTTTAATTTTGTAGCTATGTGTGAGCTTTACATTTACCCTTAAGCTGCTGGGAACAAAAGATGAAGGGAATGGAAGAATAAACATTCAAATGAGTAAAGAAGGAGCATTCTTGGTGGATGCTTGAAGGTGTGGATCAGTCTACCCCTTGGAGAGTCACAAATGATTTGCAATGTATTGATAACATGATAAATGAGTCTTCCAGTTCTGGTGCATGCTGAACCTGTATTATATCTGTAATAAAAAAAAAATTCTTTTTAAGAGAAGTCTCTGTAAAACCTAGAGAGCTTTACCTGTATTTATCTCAGGACTCCTTCTCTGATTTGTAGAACCTAGATCATTGCAGTGTACGTGTTCTAGGAAAATTTTTTTTTTTAATGTTAAGATTTTATTTACAAAGCTTCTTTGTTGTACAGAAAGTAAAAATGCTGTTACAATCTTGGTGTAACTGGTAGCCACAGATGGTTGACTCACCACTCACAGCTATCCATGCTACAGCAAGTCTTACACAAAAACCTAACAATGCTTACAATTTTGTTGGAGTGAAGTTCCCAAGCCTGGTGGTGGTAGATTTCCAAGAGGGACTATATAGAGGAAGGCGGAATGTCTCAGGAACTATTCTTTGGCTCTTTGGGTAGGTGGGTGTCCTGGGGTTTGTATCACAGCTACCTTTTTTATTTTTTAAACAGCTACCAAATCCAGATGAGCAGTCCAACCAATATTGAACAGTTCTTTTTTTGCAGGCCATTTGGGGTCTTAATCATCTTCTCCTTCATCATCTGTTTCTCTCTTCCTCTTTTCACCTTTCCCACTTTCTTCCTCCTCTTCATTCTCGTCCTCATCCTCATCATCTTCATCATCATCAACTTCTCCATCATGTCCGAACTCTTCTTCCTCCCCACTGACTTCATCTTCATCATCTTCCCCCTCTACATCTTCATCTTCATCTTCATCGTCTTCATCATCAAACTCTTCCTCCTCACCATCCTCATCTTCCTCATCCTCATCTTCTCCTTCTTCATCATCCTCTTCTTCATCCATACCATCTACCTCGGCATCTGAGTCAGAGGCTTCTCGATCTTCTCGGTAATAGCCATCCAGGTAGGTCAGCTGGGGCAGGAGCTTGAAGACACTCTCTCGGTAGTCATTGAGGTTAGTAACCTCACAGTTAAACAAATCCAAACTTTTCAGAGATTCCAACTTTTTCAAAGGTTCCAAGGTGCTGATATCTTTCAGTTTATTTCCACTTAAGTTTAGATGTGTGAGATTTGTAAGTTTTTCAGCCAACATGTCCAGACATCCATAGATTCTATTTTCACTGAGTTCAAGCTTTTTCAATTTAGGTAGTTTGGGGAGATTGGAAACTGAAATCAAGCCTACATTTATTAAACTGAGGAACTCTAAGTTTACAAATTCAGCTGTTAAGCCCTCAATTTTCCCATCATTTGATTTGCAATTGTCCAGGACAAGTTCTCGAACACGCGCTGCTCCGGGAAGGACCCAGGCGGGCAAGCAGCTCCAAGTTGGTTTGCCCCCATCCCACTGCCTCCTCCAGACGGCCCCGGGCACCCGCGGGCCTCTAGGAATTTTTAAGAAGGCTACTCATTGGGGAGTACGTTTGAGTGCTTGCATGTTATGCCATTAATTGAGTTCTTACAGATATTTTGGGTTTATATTTGTCAAAACTGAAACTTTATTTTCAATAATAATTGAGGAGCTTATTTTAAAGGTGCTAATCTATTTTTTCAAAAAATTTCCTGATTTAAAATTTATAGATATATGTGTAAATATATATAAAATATTATATATCTATATATATACACAAATCATCATGTGAAATTTGATTATAAAATGCACATTAACATGCTTTGTAAAGATTGAAGGGTATAGGAAGGTAGATTGTGTGTATAATACAGGGTCCGGCAGAAGTAATGCCCCTTTGTATGAGCTGGGAAACTATACTAAATCGCTTATTACAAAATCTTAAGCATGTATGATTTTGCTAAACTACTTTAAAAAGAGCTTTACTTATGCCAGACCCAGTATTTTCCTAGATAGAACAAACTATATGAGGTGTGATCAAAAGATACAGTGAATATTTAAACAAAAAATTATGACAGTGAAAGACACATTGCCACTAATCCCCCTCAAAGTACTCCCCCTCGCTTCAAATGCACTTATCCCATCATTCTTGCCACTTTCTGAAGCAGTTCTGGAAGTCCTCTCTCATGAGTGTCTTTAGTTACACTATCACGGTTGCCTTCATGTCCTGAATCGATTCAAAATATTTACCTTTCATGGTCATTTTGACTTTGGGGAAGAGCCAAAAGTTGTATGGTATCGGATCTAGTGAATATAGTGGATGAGAACACACTGTAATGTTTTTATTTGACAGAAATTGCTGTACCAGAAGTGATGTGTGACCTTAATTGATTTAGGTGTGATACAAAAAAGTATAATGAATGTTTAAATTTAAAAAATGTATTACAGTAGGAGACACATTGCCAATAATGTGTCCCAAACTACTTTCCTTTTGCTTCAAGCAATGTGTCTTCTATTGTAATTAATTTTTTATTTAAACATTCACTGTATCTTTTAATCACATCTCGTACAAATGTTTTGTTCTCTTGTCTGTGTGTACTTTGGCTGACCCAAGGTTACTTGGGCAAATTTTGAGTTATTTCCCTTGGTAGGAAGTAACTAATAATTGGAAAGCATCTGGACAAGGTCATGGATCTAAGCTAGAGACTTGAAACCAGTTTTCTTGGTGCAGCTCTGACAGAGTGTAACTCATGCCCTGGCTGGTAAGGAACAACCTTTTGACTGACATGCTAAGACCTCTTCCCTTTCCAGGGATGGGTTTGATGTACAGACAGACCTCATGGCTCTGGGCTCAATATGCTGTGTGTGTCATTCAGCGCTGTGCCCCAACTTTCCTGACCTAATGTACAGTGAATGTCAGTGAGCAGGTTGGGAGGTATGACCTTTCTGTTCTTTGGGTGGCTGCTCACCAGCTTCAGAGGGGATCCACTGACATGAGCAAAACCCTTATGAAAGAGACAAGAGGAAACCAAAGACAGAAAAGCAGCAAGCCTTCAGAAACTTGGGTGTAGTGCTGACTACCTCTTTGGGTTGCTGACTGGTTCCTGAGAATCTATCAGGAGGATAAAAACTGTGAAGAAAGGATAATGAAATTTGGAATTTTAGCCAGAGGACATAAAGCTATAGTGCTATTTAAATAACCAAGCATATCTGGTCAGGTTAATGATGAGCCATTGTGCTCCCCCACCCCCAACACACTCTCTCTCTCTCTCTCTCTCTCTCTCTCTCTCTCTCTCTCTCTCTCTGCCTGCATAACAGATACAAATCTGAACTGTAGCAACTGGAATGTGTATTAAACATAAAACTTTTAGGACCTGCAATTCCTAACCAGGATGTGCAGCAGAATTCCCTGGGATCCTTTTACAGACCAAACGTGCCTGGCCCCCATCTCAGGCTTACTTCTTTGTCAGACTGGTTGGAACATCTGCATTTTGGTTTGAACTTGCCATTGGGAAGCCCTCCTTCCATGTCTATCTTCTTGTAACACTGGGTTCCTTGAGAAGTTTTTCCCAGTTGACCTGGCCTTACCTTCCCTATCATTTCACATTCGGCAGGAAGATGGCCCTCTACAAAGCACGGGATCTGGTAGGTAAGGGGACAAATTGTTTTCTGAACAGCCAGCAGAGGGAGCTGAGAAACAAGTTTTCCTCTTGCCAACTGTTCCCATGGCTACAGATGTAGAAAAACAGTCAACTTTTCTCTACGACATTATAATTCGGAACAGATTAAACCAAGATCCTAATATCCCAGAATATGGCAAGTGAGTGTGCCTTGTATCCCTGTCCCTCTTTGCCTCCGTGAGCCAGCCTTGTGGTCCCTGTTCTGACTGGTAGGAGGATAGATATAGCACACACCAGCTTTGCTGCCTATGACCCTTTTGGGGTAGAGCCAAAGAGAGCAGAATCAAATTGGACTTTGGATCACAGACAAAATGGCCAGTACTTTTTCTTCAGATTTTCCGTAAGGTAATTGTGTTATTCTTTTTAAGAGCACCTTATTGAAGAGTCTGATGACAAGCCCTTCCATTTGATCTATAAAAGAAACAGCTAACTACTCATGACAGATAGCATGAGGTTAATTGCTGCTAGTTCTGCAAATGGGTCAAATAGGTAGTTTATAAAGGAAAAGGAGAATCAGCCAGAGAGGGAGAAAAAAAAAAATTTCAACCTAGCCTTGAAATTGCAGAGACATGGAAATGCTTAAGAAAAAAAAGATAGAAACTTGAATTATGAAAAAACTGCATTGATGAATAGAATCCATTAAGTTTCTGAGCAAGTGGAGTAATAACATTAATTTTGTACTAATGGCAAAACTTCAGATAATTTCCTGGGTATTAGTGGAGAATAACGATCAGAACCAAATGGAACATAAGTATTATTTGAATCAGAGTCTCTATTCTTCAGATAGTAAATGGAATAATGTGACTCAGGCTAAAAATAGCTATGGGGCTATCTATCAATCATCTATCTATCTACCTATCATCTATCTATCTATCTATCTATCTATCTATCTATCATCTCTCTATCATCTATTTACTAACAGAGGCCCTTGCAATGGGTCAGAAATGGCTTTTATGGTTTCTGTGTCGATGAATTCCAGCCTAGGAGCTCTCAAGCTGTTAACCTCTGAAGGACACATTCAGCTTTCCGTCTGGAGCTCCCAGCCCAGATGGCACTGGACACGGCTGGATCACCCCTTCTTCCAGGGAGATGTCCCCACATCAGGTGAGTGACAATTCCTTCTCAGGAGGTAAAAGCCTTCAGTCATCTAGTCATTTCACAGGGTTGAGATCTTTGCGCCCTGACATGAATTTGATGGCTTCTTCAAGTTCTTATCTAACTGGGTGTCGACTGGGGGCTGACTTGTCCCTTGAGATATCAGTGCAATTACCTTCAGCTCTCTAATAACTGGCCCGTGGAAAGTGAAAACCAAGATTTTGCTACATCTCCCTAGGGCAGACCAACCTTAAGTTGTTCTCCGAATCTCTTCGGCCTCCTTGGCCTTCTACTTCCTCTTGGGTTGTCTAGGTCATCCATGTCAAACATGAAACAGAGCCACTTGAATTTCTAACTCACACACACACACACACACACACACACACACACACACACCACATCAAGCAAGCATGTATTGGACTCTTCACTGAAGAGGGTCCTGGGGAAGTGATAGAGGATGTCCAGATGAAAGGCATAGCTCAGAATGCAGCCCCCTTCCCACCAATGGCACCTATTTCTCTCTCCTCTTCTCTCTGGTAGATTTCCCAAGAAGATCCAAAGTCTTCTCCCTTTTTTTGCAGAGCATTTCAGCCCCTTTCGCTTGAGCCTGGTGCTGGCCTTCATAGAGGTCTATGGTGGTGGTAGTGGCATTATGGGCAGGAGGAGAGGTGAACTTTTTCTCTAGGTCCTTCTCAAATAACTTTTCCAAAGAGGAAGAGTGCCCTTCTGAAGACAAATTTTAGTTCAAGCCATAAAGTAATATTTTGTCAATCTCATTAAGATAATTTAAACTCAAGTGCTGTTATCCTTGAAAAAAGTTAGATACTCTCCCTATGTTAAGCTTGATCTTGATACACAGAAATTTCTGATTGGAGAAAGGAGAAAGTAGCAAGTATTCTTTAGAAGGATAAATGTACACTACAAAAGTATTCTTTTTAAAGCAATAATACAGATTTAAAAAAACCTAATCAGTTCAAATGATCATATGATCGTAATAAAAGATCTCATTACTTTCTTCCTCCCCTCGGCTCCCACCTACTCCCCAGAGGCACGACTTTGGGCCATTTCTGCTTTTTGTTCTTCTGATGGTTGCAATCATAACTTCCCTGAATGAGAGCGATGACTAAGCTCTGAGCAGGAGGGTGGGTCATGGGCACTGGAAGGCTTAACCTGAAACATGTGGGCAGGAAGTCAGGTTAGAACCTCTGCTGAAAGGAGTTGACATGGACCCTCACTGTTGGTTGCCTCCTCAAATCCAGTGATTCCTACACTAACACCATCAGTATCACCTGAGTACTTGGCAAAAATGCAAATTCTCTAGCCTAAGGTGACCAGACGTCCCGCTTTTGGCAGGACAGTCCTGCTTTTTAACAATTTGTCCCGTGTCCTGCGGTGTTTTAAAAAAGTCCCGATTTTTGGAAAGAATGCACGACA
Source organism: Craseonycteris thonglongyai (assembly GCA_004027555.1). NCBI lineage: Eukaryota > Metazoa > Chordata > Mammalia > Chiroptera > Craseonycteridae > Craseonycteris > Craseonycteris thonglongyai. The sequence continues at coordinate 160 of PVKE010008973.1, read as the reverse complement.
AGCTAGGGAACGGCGGGAGATAGACCAAATTTTTAATCAAGAACCCTCTCCCCCTTGGTCAATGGTGTCCCGCTTTACCAATGTTAAAATCTGGTCACCTTAGGGGCCCCATCCCAGAACTTACTGGATTGGAACCTGTGGGGGTGACATTCAACAACTG
>PVKE010008972.1:0-46161 GCA_004027555.1 Craseonycteris thonglongyai | reverse complement strand
GAACTTTACCTTTACTGAGCCAACATACTTCAGTATGCAGGATGAGATCGTGTTCTTGATCTTCAGTATCTTCTAACAGGGCCTTGAAAAGTCGGTGTTGCAATGGAGCTGCTCGAATAGAGTTGATTATCTTTGTGACTATTTTCATAACATGTTCAAAGGGCAGTATTTTACAACACAAAGCTTCCTGATGGATAATGCAGTGGTAGGACATAAAGTTTGAAAATGATTCATCTTTCCTGCAAAGGGCAATCAATCCTTTGTTTTTATCAACCACTGCTGGTGCCCCATCAGTAGTTATCGCAGACAACTTATGCAAAGGCATGTTTATCGACCTGGCGTATGTTCTGAAAGTTTTAGAAATATCCTCGCCTCTCGTCTGTCCTTTCATTGGTAATATTTGCAACAGCTCCTCTTTTACTGTGAAGTTACTAAATACCATTCTCACCATAACTGCGAACTGTGCAGTGTCTGATATATCTGTTGACTCGTCAAATTGCAGAGAGAAGCAGTCACATATTTCCAAGTCAGTCTTTTGAAATTGCATGTATTCTTCTTGTGACTATGTTATTTGACACCTGTAGGTCTTGTATCACTGACATAATCTCACGCTTGTTAGAATATTCCTCAAAGAAACAATCGGCAGCAGTCAGAAATGCTTCTTTTAACAATTCACCATCCTAGAAAGGTTTTTTCTTCTTTGCAAGCATGTGAGAAATTTTGAAAGAAGCAATGGTTGCCTTTTTAGATTATTCCACATGTCTAGTGAAAACAGTCTGTTGAGTAGTTAAACTTCATTTTAGTTGATTTATTTTGTTCTTTCTTACTTCAGATTTAAGTGGATAATTCGTATCAAAAGTGGTATGACTTGTCTGAAAGTGATGTTCAACATTATGTTTTTTCGGCACTGCAATTCTACTGCCACACAACAGGCAAATGCATTTACCTTTTAAATTAATGAAACAATATGATTCCTCCCAGTCTGTGTTAAAATTATAGGTTCATTTTCTCTTATTTGGTCCACTCATTTTAGGAATAAGAAAATAAAAATAAAAATAGTTATAGAACTACAATATCATATCAAATTGCCACCATAATAATAGATGACCTACCTCGCTTTTAGTTCATTTAAAATTGAATATATCAAAACACTGTGATCCTAGCCAACCGTCATGACCCGATCAGTCCAGCAACCGCCATCAAAACGGCAACTTGGCGTCTCCTGGTTGGGTGGAGGAGAGTTTAAAGAGCGCAGCGGCTACACAAGACGCGACATGTGCAAAGGCGAAAGCTAGGGAAAAATTTATACATACGATATCGCAAACATACCAACGAATATAATAAACCTGTGTAGATACTCAAACAGTATTTTAAAATTCTAACAAATGTATAAAAATAAATTATAGTTTTAATTAGTGTTTATGAAAAACTTCTGATGCAGTCAAATAATGGTGGGCGCACACAAATCGGGCCACGGGCACCATGGCGCCCGTGGGCATGGGGTTGAGAATCCCTGAAGATAAACTATAATACTGTCTCAGTCTTGTCAGTGTAAGCATGTGCACTGTCTCCCATTATCCATGTTTTTTCTCCTTCATTATTGAGAATCTATGAGTTTAGGGGAGATTGAGTGCTTCAGCTTTTGTGCTATTCAGAATTTATCTAATCCAATAAGGAACCACCATCTCACTGCTATAGTCATTTGTTTGGGTAACAGGCATTCCATGCTCAGAGCTAGTGACATTGATTTAGGAATGAACATGGGACTAAAGTTGGGTCAGTGAGTCATGAAAGGTTTTCTACGGGCTTTTGAGAAGTAGTTCCCTTGATCTTTTGGCAGTGCTACCCAAAACCACCCCTCTAGTTCTTCCTGAGCAATGTGGTATGAAAAAGAGCTTAATCATTTTGACTCCAGAAGTGAAGCTAGCCTTAGGGTGAAGCTGAAACTGCCACAAAAGAAGACAGCAGACAGATGGAAGACATCTACTTGCTTTTAGGAATCTCTGAGCCACTGCATCAAACCCACCTGAAGAGCTTCCTACTTCTACTTTGGGATTTTCATTTTGAGAGCTCAGACATCCCCTTCATCATTTGGTTCAATCTGGAGGAGTGTTCCATTACTAAAAGCCAAATGCAACAGCACATCAAGACTCAGACTTTGCTAAGTCCCGCTCCACTCATCAGCTCTCTACCTGAAGACAGTCTCTGGCTCTCAGATCCCATCAGGCCCATTTCTTTTCTTCCTCATTGTTCTAACTTAAATGCTCACTTCCTACAACTCTCCACCACCTCTTAAGCCCAACTCATCTTCACAGTTGATTCTCATTTGTTTTATGCCCTGGAATAAATCATAGCTTATTACTCCTTTTCACCTTCTAATACTCAGTAAGGATGGTCTTTGGAGATGGGGAGGGGACAGTCTCCTATAGGCCCTGACTTAAGTTTCAGAGTAGCTGTCTACCTCGGAGTCAAACTGCCTGGATTGGCAATTCATTCTTTTGTTTTTCTCCTTTTGTATTATTCTTTCAAATGAGTTTCAAAGAATTTTATAGCCTAATGGACCTTGAATAATATAAAGCCAAACCTTTTCAGATAATAATTAGGGAAATAGAGGTGTCGAAATCGTGAGTGACTTTCTCCATACTATATAGCAGGGGATCTTGAAGAATCAGGTGTGTTGACCCCCAACCAGTGTTCTCTTTCTGACCCTGTGCCCATTTTCCTCTACAACATCAGTATTTTAATTGAGGCCTCAGTTGCATTTATTCTGTATACAGCTCTGAGAATCAGCTGCTCCAAGACGGAGAATCAAGTAAATTTTGAAAAGGTGCTGCTGTCACTCATCCACAGGACAGAGGCCTGGTTAAATGTCCTGACAAGTTCAAGATTCTCCCATAATCCCACAGATCAAGAACTGTGGAGGCTGTCAGGTTGTCTATGGCAGCAGGGGAGGCCAGAGTGGTTCAGACTTTTAATCCAGTCAAATCCATTTTCAGGTTGATAATTTGAAGTGAATTTTCTAAGAAACTGGTGAAATAGGACTAAAGAAAATTAAAAAACCATCTGTTCCTATCTCAGTCTTTAAATCTAAAGCTCTCCAAAGATGTCTGTATTACATGAGGCTGCAGAGGTTTCTGGGAGGCAGTGGATCTCTGTGGTTAGAGGCTGTGACTTCTGCAGTCAGGTCCCCTGGTTTGCAGCCACCAATGCCACTTACTGGCTCCATAACCTGGGAGACAGGTTCCACTTCTGCAAACTGGGGGTTAGGCTAGCGCCTACTTCAAAGGCTTTGGTGCAACATTAGGTAAGTTAGGTGAAATGCTTAGAAGAGTGTCTGGCAAGTAACACACTCCAAATAGTGATTACTATTCACATCATGATCACCATTACTATCACAGGTGTAATGTTTTTCTTGTTTTTGTAGAAAAAGAGGGAAGCATAAAAAGTGGGTTAAAAGAATGAACAAAGAAGAGAAAGAAGTGAATAAGTCAAAAAACCTAAGTAAAAGGAATAAGAAAAACAAAAGATGAAGAGAAAAATAAAAGAAATAAAGGAAGGAAAGATGACTCATTTGTTCTATTCATGGAAATTGAGGATTGATATTTGTTTCAAGTACTGTGCTTATTCCAGCAATAAACGCTTTGATGTAGTTTATGAGAGAGAAAAATATTAAAGAAAAGATTATAATGACATTTATTATTATAACCTGCTCTAAAGGCGAATTTATATGGTCAAGGTGAACCTCTCTGTGGAAGGGACATTTACCAAGATTTTCTATAATCTAAGCATGGTATAAGGCATTTTTGCATACATTACATATGTTTTCATTTAGTTTTTCATCCTTTCCTGCATTAATTCTTCATTTATTTTATAGCAATTATACTCTAGACCTTCAGCATCACAATTAGAACGCTGTTTGTTTGATCAAGGAGCTCCTGTACAACAGGGGTGGCAGGAATGGAAAGGAACAAAGGTCATGAACTCTGGTGGGGGTCATGAAGCAATGTTGACACAAGAGGGTAGGAAATTTATTCCTAGAAGATGGTCAAGGAAAGACCCAGAAGAAAAATAATAGCACTTCCCCCCACCTACCAAAAGCTCTGCAAGTTTTAACTAGCCTCTACGGCAATTCAGAGATGCCATCCCATCTATGAAACCATCTCACCTGGGAGACAGGTTATGACAAAGATCCTGAAATTCAACACAGACACAGAAAGGCCTGGAGTCCAGGCTCAGCATATCCCTGCTCCGTGAAAGCACAAGACACAGACGGAGGCATGGGAGGTGGTCTTTCAGGGGGAACAGTCAGGAAGAGGACGGAGGATAGCACGTGTGGGGCCTGTAGACAGAACTCGGCACAGTTTGTGGCAGGCAAGGTCACAGAACTCCGCCACCAGCAACAGCATGCGGGGAGCATTCCACTGTGCTGCAACCTCCGGTGACCAACCTACTGAGGTGCCCCCACCTTGTTTGCTTTCTTTCAGCTTCTCAGCCTGAGCACATCCGCTCTTTCAAAAGCTCACAGAGTACCAGCTCTTTACAAAGCTGAGGCTGGAGAAAGGGGCGGGCCTACTTACTGTAGAATAACGTGACCACACCAGGCTCATAGTGGTGTTGGGCCTGGACAGGTGGACAGAGACTCCGTCGTAGTTATCTGGGTCCAAACACAGGTGCGCTTCAGGGGTGTGTGATTCCACTGAAATTCAGGCCTGATTTCACGAGCATGTGCCAAGTGCATTTTTGTGGAAAGGGGGGATTCGTGTCTTTTGTGAATTTTTCCAGGAAATCTGTGACAATAACATGCTTAGGTATGTAATTAAATACTGATCGTACAACTTCTACCTTTTACAGCCTACGGCCAATTTTGACTACTGAATCTGGTCATGTTCATAAACAAGCAGAAAGAAAAGATAATTCCTATGTATCAAACATATTAATTAGAGCTATGCAGAACATTTCATGTATATTATCACAGTTGGCTATACAAATATATAAGAGCTCATTTCCCCCATTTCTACAGCTTTGGAAACACCAACAGAGAGGTTGAACGATTTGATCAAAGTCACACAATATAAGGCAGAATTAAAACAAAATTCAGACTGCCAAGATGTAGAATTATATGTTTAAGTGTCTTACATTCGTTCATTTTCAAAGGACTGAACACAGAAGAAAAAAAACAAACATTTTTATATGGAGACAAAAAAAAAGGAAGAATGTGAATTCATATTAAAAAGAATGAAGAGCTGCTTGTTTATTTTCTCTCAAACATGCTGTTGTCTGCCACTTCTGTGATGATGTTCTATGTAATGATAAAGAGTGAATTTTCACACAAAACTGTGGTGTGAATGTAAAGGTGTCAGCTTGAGCATGACAATAAGTTACGGTTACGCCACCCAGAAAGATGGCGACGCTTAGTGGGCTCTAAACACTTTAAAAGTGAAAACCAAGGCCACATGGAGTCCCTCAGTATCCCAAACAATATGAGGTGGATGATAATGACACAGAACTATCCAATACTTTATTCTGGCTCCTTCTTTTTCCTTTTACTTACTGACTTGAGACTTTACTATGGAATGAAAACAGCATGGAATTCAGAAAGAAATGAGTTCATATTTGAGTGCCTGATTCATCATTTAATTGTATTATTAACAAGAATAAAAATAGAACGTTTATCATGTACACTGTAGCTGTTTTTCACCTGAGGCTGGGCTAATAAATTTATGTCCATTATTTAATGTTCAGAGTTACACATCAAAATCGATCCTCTTATTATTCTCATTTTACATATGGAAAATGATGTTGAGAATCCACCAACATGTTATGTGTGTGAGTGTGTGCATACACACACACATACTCACACACACACAACTTGTTCGAGGTGACACAACAATTCTGGGGCAGATGACTAGATTTAAATCCATTCTTGAACAATTCCAAATTACAGGGATTGAAACCAGTATGATGCACAGTTCCTCTAACTTCCTGGCTCTCTTCCTTCACTTACCCTCTTTGATTCTCAGTTTTTCCACTTACGACCACATCAAACGGAGCAGGCAGCTAAGTTAGCACAGTGTTTTGATAGTTAAATAGGATCATGCATGTAAAACGCCAGGGCCATGGAGGTATGCTTACAAAAGGGTGTTGCCTTCCTGCTTCTGAATCATCGACCTCCTCCTTTCTTGGAGTTCTTAGCCCAGCTCCTGAATCCTGCCCCTGCCCTCCCCCATTGCTGGGGCACAGATGGCAGAGAGGCCCGATGACACGGCCATTGTGACTGCTAGCTGTGTGTCTGGGGTCAAGTAATTTCTTCATTATCTTTCCCTACTGCAAACAGCTTTTGTAAGAGAAAGGCCCATTAGTAAATATTGATGCCGCAGGCAGGGAGTGCAAGCTGTCAAACAGCTGAGATGAAGGATTGTCAGTTCAGCAGCAAGAACATGAAAGCCAGCTTAAAACAAAGATTGAATAGAAGAGTAATAACATAACTAAAAAACAGGCAAACCCTCATCCATGATGAACAAAAGCAAAGAAAGTGTTCGTTGTGTTGTTGGGAGTAAGTGTGCAACGTTACGAAAACTCATGCCCTAAGACAAAATTCATTTTAAACCAATTTGCCAAGAGATTAAAAACCAATGCAATAATGTGTGATGATTACCAGGGACAATGTGGTAGGAATCAAATGTGATCAAGATGCAAACACTGTGTTCAAGAAGTTTACAGGCCAGTAAAGTAGGATAGTTTCTGAGAACACAGTTTTTGCATTTAGAATGCAAAATCCAGTTGCATGACCTTGAGTTCCCTAGATGAATCTCAGTTCCCTCCGTGTGAAATGGAAGTTTTAATACCAAAACCATGGACTGATGTGAGGGTAAGGAAAGCATATGATGTCGTCTCCTACACAGGCGGATGCCCTCTGCATCACTGGTTTTTTAAGAGTGGTAAGATATTATCACAAAACATGGCAAGATAAAATTCTAGGAATAAAAAGATAGCTTTTGAGATGGACTTCTCAAGCAACATCTGCTTGCTTGGATCAGGAATTAGGAAATGAAGTTTATACTGTTCATGGAGAAAAAAAGGAAGGATTTTGGCCATACTTATTTTGTAAAGACTGTCACAGGCAGAGAGAACAGTGAAAACAAAGGTGAGGAGTCCAGAACGCTTAGGGCAGAAGTGATAGGCAGCTGCTGCATTTGTATTTAAATACAGAGTGTGAAAGTGGGGGTTTTGTTGGTGATAAAGACTATGAGAACAATTTGAATCCAGACCAGATGCTATGCCAATGAAGTTAGAACTTCAATCTCTAGACATAAAGTTGCTTTTGATGATTTTTTTGAACAGGATGGAGTTGTCAACATTTCTTTTGATTAGGGCATAGTTCCATCTCAAACTAGAAACTGGTATAGTGTGGCGTTCAAGAGAGCTGGTTTTGATGTTCAGAGTCTGCTTTTGAGGCTCAGGTGACTGCAGGACTCAAGTCACTTCACCTCTTTCTCTTTCAGTTTCTTCACCAGTAAGATGAGATCATTATGATCTCTAACTCATAGCAGTAGTGTCTGATTAAATAAGATATTACATTCCATCATTTAGAGCACAACCTGGCATCAACATCACCTAGTACCAAAGTCAGTCGGCTCATCAATAATGCTCAGTAGGTGCCATGATTATACTTAATAACTGATTGACCTGGGTGGTTGCTGGTGATGATGTGCGATCAGTCTTGCTCCTATAGCCAACAGCCTACATAATGTTCTTTGTTAATGGGTACTGCTCTGCCACAGACCTGTGTCTAAACCACTGTGGTATAAATGGGTTTGGTAGGACCACAATGGAACTATTGCAGCAGGACTGCTACAACAGCTAGGGCATCATGAGGAAGTTCATGCGGAGAAATCGGGTTCAGGGTGGTCAGACCCAGGAATTAGAGCTCAGAGAATCATTTGCCTTCCACGAAAATCACTGGTTAGTTTGCCGGAGGGGGAGTCCTTCCATTTGAAGTTTGGCTCAACTAGCCATGAATTTCCCTGCTGGCTTGTCCTAATTGTGTCTTGGAGACTGGACTCTGTTGAGTAATCTTGCAATTTTTATCCCCAAGCTACTGATGCTCTACTGAGTCTCTATTACTTTCCATCAAACCAGCCTCCTGGGTGTCCTACCCCTAAAGTCTAGATACAGTCTGAACTTCAGACTTTCCCAGGTTCCTGGTGCTGTACTGTTCAGAGCTTCATAACAACTGCTGGAGTTTAGGTAGAATATCTACTGTCTTCCTTAGTAAGGGGATAAACAATAGAAGAGAACATGACTTGTTTCTAGTGAAACTCCCAGTTAGTAGAAGCCCTGTAGGCCCTGCTTGTCTGTAAGAAGTTCTGCCCTGGCATTGCACTTCCTCTCTGTGGGACTAAAGACATCAAATCCATATGCAGACCAGGCATACGAGAATATTACCCTCAAACCCAAGTTCTACTACTTATATAGTGCCTCTTCTCAAAAAATTGAAATGGCTTTTCATTATACTTCATGTAGCAGCACAACAATGAGCTATTAGTCTTACTTCAAAAGCAGAACAACTATGGAGAAGAGGATGGTTTGGGCAATAGGGCCTGTAGGATAGCTTAGAAAGATGGGGACTATTTAGCTGGGAGAAGAGAAGGTGGGTGAGTAACTTAACAATAACCTTCAAGGATTATTAAAAGACCAGCTGTTACCCATTTCCATCTGGGGTAGTAGGGAGGAAATTGCAGCCATGAGAATTTAGTTACAGCACTTCGAAGAACTTTTCTTTTTTCTTTAGCTATAAGATCTATTAGCTACCAAAACATGATAATAAGCAAAATTACCAGGAAACGTTCCAGAATAAAGTATATATGCCTGCTGGTAGTTCCTGAGCACAACTTCTTAGAGCATTAATAAGATCAACTCACTTGCAGCATCATTTACAAAGAGAGATTCCTGGGACCTTCTTTGTCTTCAAAGTCACAATGTCTGGGGCTAGGCATAGCATTCTACTTGTTTATACTTGAAAGAGGCCCTAAGTGAGTGCTGCGTACAGCCCCATTTGGAAACTCCTTGTGTTCGCAGAGTCACGGCAATTTAACACAGTAAGAATGTACTGAGCACCCACTTGGTGATCCTGCCACTGCTGTTAGCCTCAGGGAATAAAAATAATAGAATATAGTATAATTTTGGTCCTTGTGGAGCTTTCATTAAAGTAATTAAAGACTAATGATAAATTAGGGCAACTGTTTTGCCTTTAATGTAGTGTGGTTTAGGAAAGTTTCTTAATTCCTTTGGCCTGAAGTCTTACACCACTAAATTGAGAAGTTGAAAAAATATGTAAGATTTTGTGAGTCTTTAAAATACTGTTGTACAGAATAAAGCCTATATAAAAAAATAACTGAATGCTAATTAAAGAGTACAAGAAGGGTTATCAATAAGGACACCAGTTCATGTGGACAGGACGTACTAGAGAAGGCCCCAAGGAGAACAGAGTTAAACTAGGCATTGAAGGGTGGATAGGATACAAAGACATTCCCATATGCATACCGTATTTTCCGGCGTATAAGACGACCGGGCGTATAAGACGACCCCCTAATTTTACAGTTAAAACATAGGTTTAGGTCTATATTCGCTGTATAAGACTACAGCCTCGGGGGGTAGTCTTATACAGTGAATATAGGCCTAAACCTATGTTTTAACTGTAAAATTAGGGGGTCATCTTATACGCCCGGTCGTCTTATATGCCGGAAAATATGGTATGTGTGTGTGTGTGTGTGTGGGGGGGTGTTCTGTTTTTTAAATAATGCTGTATACCAGGTATACACGTTATATCATTAAATACATTACATCATTTAAGATCTACAAAGGTTTGTATTGTGAAAGGAGGAACAACTTTTAAAGGATTTCACTATATACTAGACATAGATACTTTGGAAATATTATCTGATTGAATAATCACTATTAAGTCATTTTCCAAATTGAATAGAACTTTATCTTTCACCAAAAAATTATTATGTGCACATGGCATGGGAATGGGAAGGAAGGAAGGAAGAAAGAAATTGTAGAGGTAGAAATTAAATGGAGAGTACATAATAATGAAAACCTGAGTCTAGTTTGAGTAGAGTATGAATGTTCAGTTTTTGGTTGTGTGTTTGAGTTTTTTATGGTTGTTGCTTGTCAATATACAGTAGACTCTTCATTAACCAGAACTCAAGCAACTGGCACTCTGAAAGAACTGGCTAAATTCCTTTGCTTGTTGCTTGAGTTCCAGTTAATGGAACATCTCCTTACATTATCCAGCATCTACCAATCCCCATGGGTGCCAGTTAACTGAGAGTCTACCATAGTTGATTTTTACTAATTGACTGGAGAGTGACAAGGAGGGGCATATAGATTTCAATGATGTAGTGTTTTGTTTTGTTTTTTTAATAGGGCCTCATGATATAAAAACTGAAATATATATTAATTCAGATTTCCTCAGTAGTTGAACATTTCCTTATTAAGTAGGTTTTATTTGTTTAGTTATTGTTTTCTATTCATAAGAAGAGAGGGCTCTCTCAGATTCTAAAGGACTTGGGTCTCAGATTTCTGACTCAAGTCTACATTCAAAATCTTGATGAAGTGATCGAATCCTATTTATCTGTGTGTTGATGACAGAAATTCACAAGGACCCTAGTAGTTAAGAGTTTAGACTTAAGTACCAGTTAAACATTAAAGCAAATCCTTTTCCTGCCTGAAGAGCTGTGGAACTCTGAACAGAAGTTGCCTTTCTGAAAATAGTTTGCCTCACCTATGAAGTTGTGTTGTTTCTATGTGGATTCAACAACATCGTGTTTGCATAACCTTCCCTTGATGAGTATGTCTTATTAGATGTAATCATAAAACAGCTTCCAATGCACTTGAGTACATTCGTTGCTTCCCTGCCCTCACACAGGCACCTTATCTACTCTGATCACTCTAGAAAACATTCTAATCTAAGGTAAAAGCAAGTTACAAAATGCTGCCTCCATTTAGTAATGAATGTGCTCTGCTTCACAGTCCTCACAACGTGGAACTTGATACAAAGTGCCACTTTTCCCCTCCACTCTTTTAGATCTACTGCAATCTAACACTGTGGAGGGGCAAGAGGGTATGTGGCTAGTGTCTGCTCCTCTCCTTTTATTTTTAGTTCCAACCACCCCATGATGGGAGCAAAGTTCAGAGGGAGAGGAGTGAGTGGCACTGGCTGGTTATCTAGCACCAGGGTTCTGCAGGTCTGACAGACGTTTAATGCTCATCATAGGTTCTTCTGGAACTACCACCCCCAATTCTGAGTCTCTCTCATCTGAATTTTCATGATGCATCTCTATGTCAACTTTCCTCTTGCTACTCAGAACATAGCCTTTAGCTCTACTGGGGTCTGCATGCCTCTCCCTCTATGTAAATCTCTTAGACTAGGGATGTCCACCAACCTTTTGGCTTCGCTGGGCCACATTAGAAGAAGAATTGTCTTGGGTCACACATAAAGTACATGAATACTAAAATAGATGATGAGTTAAAAAAAAGAAAATCTCATACCATTTTACAAAAGTTTTTGAATTTGTGTTGGGTCATATTCAAAGCAGTCCTGGGCCGCATGTGGCCCCTAGGACATGAGTTGGAAAAGCTGGTCTTATTGAGACAATTCTAGACAACTTGAAACAACTTGAAACCTATGCTCTTTATTTCATGATCCACACTGATTTAGGGTAAAGGCCATACATCTTCTGCTCCATCAAATGAGGAAGATGTTTATTTTCCAAACCACATTGTCTTCTCTGAGAATATAGGTCACTTTATCCAGGCTTTTTATTTTTAAATTTCTTAGCTATGACTCAGACATTAGGTAACAAGAGGAATAGCCAATAAGCTCTGCGAATGGTTTCCCCAATGCCCCATGTCTTGACGTGAGGAGAACAGAGAAGCTCTCCCCAGCTGGACCCTGGGAGGGAGGTGAGACTTAAAGCATATGCTAAGATGTTTGCACAAGTCTGCCTTCACTCTCTGACCGATGCCTGTGTTATACTCATAATGAGAGATAAGTATTGGAAAGGTGTCAAATAAGTTACCACCCACTATTCTGAAATGCTTGCTTCTTGGTCTAGCACCTTATTTCAGAATATACCTCTGTCTAAAATTTCCATTCTATCATTCTACTTCGTATTACACACAAAGCTGATAATACAGTATTATACTTGGTCATGTTAGATAGGCAATTGTTCACAGTTCTAATAGTTACAATTGTATCATATTCTCAGAGAAACACACACATATGTGTGCAGTTTGTGATGCCATTATATTAACAGTGGCATTGGCAAAAATATTCCTTCCAAGAGGAAGTTCAGCAAGAGTAAAGTTCACAGAGAGATAAAATTTATCTCTTTGAAATTAGGTCACAAGATGAGAGACAAACATAATGGTAGGCAAAATTTTGATATAAAGTGAAATAGTGGTTACTTGAAAACCCCATGTTTAGCATGTGAAAATGGAGTGATTCAGCCCTATTTTTACTTTGTTGGAAACTCTTTAAGGTGTCCTATAAAAATGTTAGTAAATTTAAACTTGAATAGAAGAACCAACCAACCTTCCTTCCTTCCTTCCTTCCTTCCTTCCTTCCTTCCTTCCTTCCTTCTTTTCTTCCTTCCTTCCTTCTTCCCTTCCCTTCCTCTCTTTTTCTCTTCCTTCTTTTACTCCTCCCCTCCTTTCTATTTTTGTTCTTCCATTCCCTCCTAAATCATTTAATTCAAAAGCCTGTAGGTGAGATGGATCAAGGTTTGAATCCACTGAAGAAGGAGGTAAATGCCCAATGTGTTGGAGCCAGAATGGGTGAGGAGGGCATCTGGATAAGGGTGTTGGAGGCAAAAGTAGCTATAGATACACATATGCTATATCTGTCCACTGAGAGTACCTGGGGACAGTGACACCACACAGCAATGAACATATCCAGTGTGTGTGTGTGTGTGTGTGTGTATGTATGCATGTGTATGTATATATATGTATGTGTGTATATATATATGTATGTGTGTATATGTGTGTGTGTGTATATATATATATATATTTTTTTTTTTCTCCTATAAAAGGAACCAGGGATCCTAAAAAAGATTTCCAGAAAGTTCAAGATGATCCTGTTACAGCTTGGTGTGCCAGAAAGAATGTAAATAAGGAGAACGATTTGCCTATAAGAAGGGCACAGAAACCAAACAGAAGGACCTCCCAGTGGAGTGAGCTTGGTGTCAAATTAAATAGCAATGATGATGAATTATATAGGCACACATGCATCCATTCTGATATAAGTACATAAATAAATGGGAAGAAGGTAACACTTGTCTTTATACTGGCATGCCAAGTAATGGAGAAGGGATAATAATGATAGAGAATCACCATGTGGCAACCATAGCAATTAATGTCTCCACCGAACATAATGAATGCTGAAACTAGTGGGTGAAAGTTTCATAAGGAAAATAAAAGCTGCCTGGTCACAAAATGATCCCTCATACATCTTTAATTATAAAAGCAACTTTACAGGGAAGAAACTTTGTAGGCATCATACAATTCAAGTGATTGAAGCCAACATCACCAGTAGTGGAGCAAAATGAATTGTGTACCGCTTGATAGATTACAATGAGAGGAATACAGACTCTTTGTTTTTTATATTTTTTCCCAAATCTATCATCTAAACCGATCCTATGGAAATATCAAACAAATCCATATTGAGTGACAGCCTACAAAATAATTGGCCTGTGATATTCAAAAGCATCCAAGTCATTAAAGATAAAGAGAGGCTGAGGAACTGGTCCTGATTGAAGGATTCTAAAAATATCTGACAATTAAATGTGACATGTGATTCTGGATTGTGCTCTTTGGCTATAAAGGACATTTATTAAAATTAAAGATACTTGGTAGTAGTTTGTGAAATTAAGTGTACTATGAATATGTCAGTGTGAATTTCTCCATTGTGGGCATTGTATTGTAGTTATGTTGGAGAGTGTCTTTGTAGGATTTATACACTATAGTGTTTAGGGTGATGGGGCATGAAGTCTACAACTAACTCATTTTCAAGTGCTCCAGAGGAAAAAAAAAATTTTGTACTGTTGTTGCCAGTTTCTGTAAATTTGAAATTACTTCAAAAAAAGTTTTTAAATAGAGGAAATGTTACACAGATACTTTCCCTACTAATACCAATTACATATTGTCCCAAATCAACTAGAGCATGGCTTGATGGCATTCAGTTGCAAAATGGTGGCTGTCGGCAGTTAATTAGCTACTTTAGACTATCTCTATGCATAAGCTAATTAAGAAGCACAAAATAATTTGGTAATTTGTTTGATCTTTTTTGGGGGGGTTAGTGTTTTTTATTTCAGAACTGAAGTTATAATTTATTTATTTTTTATTGTTAAATTTATTGGGGTGACATTGATTGGTAACAATTAGATAGTTTCCAGATGTGTAAATCTACATTACATCACCTATGCATTGCATTATGTGCTCACTACCCAGAATCAGCTCTCCTTCCATCACCATATATCTGGTGCCCACTCCTACTTTGTTTTATTTTTAAGCTGCACCATAGGTACAGTTAATTTATAAACAGAAAAAAACAAAAACAAAAACATCAATAAGGTTGCCTAATGCATGTTGGAAATGAGGCCATGGTTAGATCTTAGAATATTTTAAGTACTTTTGGATGGATGAATGGCTACAGTTATTAATATTTCTTCTATGGGTACAAAAGAGATACCGTGTGATGAAAGACTGAGGTTTCCAATTTTAATTGAAGCAGAGATAACCTTTTTATGAATGTTGGTAAAGAAAGCTACTGCCTTGGGTGATAGTGAGTTCCCCATAAGGAGATCAGATCAAACCAAGTCCGTGTGATGATTTGTGAAGAATGTGGCAGAATAGGTACTTAAGAGGGGTGTCAGAGAGGGAAAGGGAGAGGGAGAGGAAGATTCAATGATATGGTGATGAGAAAAAACAAAACAAAAACGAACTCTGGGTGGTGAGCTCACAATGCTATGCATAAACGATGTATTGCAGTATTGTTTACCAGGAACCTATGTAATTTTACTAACCAATGTCACCCCAATGAATTTAATTAAAAATATAGGTAAGTAACATAAGGAGAAAGCTAAGCATCCAGATATAAAAATTCTTCTCAAACTGTGATACTCGAGCTCTAGGATTTCCTGAGCAATGGAAAATAGGGCTAATTAAGTTAATCAGACATGTTCAAGGAGGTGGAGTCTGAAATATGGATGTTTCCATCCTTACTAATGAACGTGTCAAAGATGTTCCCCTTGTCTGGTATAAGTAAGCATTTAATGTGTCTACTTTTCCCACTATAGATTCAATAACCATCTCATGTTGATGGGCCCGGCTTCAAAAGGAAGGGAAAAACAATCTTTCTTTCTGTACTGTCAACATAACAAAAATAATGAAATTAAAGAACACTAACTGATCGTCACTTCATAATTGAACGATGGGCCCATTAAGGGGACACAGCAGGCCTGAAGGAATTGTGCGATCATTTGCACAAACGCTAATTTTGATATGTGGTTCTTCATATCCGTGAACATAATGTGGCCGGGATGGCATGATAAACAACACATTCTTCCCCCGGGAGGCCTGTGCCCCAGTGAATCAATGTCAGGAGGGCCATTTGCTGGGGCTGAGCGAAGGGGCATGCATTCTCTCTTCTTGTGCTCGTAAAGAGAGCCAATCTGAATGGCCAGGATGCTGGGTTTATTGAGGCAATCATCTCCTTTCCCAGAAAAACCACCTTTCTCTAGATTATGAGCAGGTGTATAGATGAAGGCTGGAGCAAATCATGTCTCCTCTCTGAGCATACTTTCCTCGCTTATAATAGAAGAAACCTGGACTAGATAGGCCAGTGTCCCAATTACTGTCACATGAAAAAACAAACTTGGGCTTTTAAGTCAAAGAGACCTGAATTCAAATTCTGGCTCAGCCACATGTGAGATCTTGGGCAATTCGATTGAGCTCTCTGAACATTACTTTACTCAGTTGAAAAGAAGTGAGGATAAGAATACTCTCTTTTCAGAGTGTTGGATGTGCTGATTGGCACACCGTCCTTGATAAGTATCTGCTGAGTGGCTGAATTTTATATATGTTAATTCACTACACACCAATAAGTTTATTATAAAATAATCAAATTACACTTATGCATATACCCCCCACTCCAAATCCAGAGAAGATATTAGAAATGGGGCAAGTAATAAAGATGTGCTATTGATTTAAGTGAGGAGGAATTCTGTGCCCCAATTCCACACAGCCCATCGACATAAGGTAGGTCCTCAGCAAATGTTTGTCATGTGAATAAATGAACCAGAGGAACACGTGGCAACCAAAGTACTCAAAGGGGAGAACCATAATTTTAATGCAAATTGTGAAGGAATAGAATTTTCAACAAGTATGCTGATTTGCCAACTGCCTCAAATGTACTCTGTGGTTTTTTTTTTTCTTTCTTTCTTTCCTTAGCTTTATCTGTTTTGCTATGGTAACTCAGTGGAAGGAACATTTCTCACGGAAGGCTCTGAGCCCAGTTCCATCTACCTCCTTATGGAAAGGCCCATGGGTCTACATGCGACCCTAAAGCGAGTTTCTTTTAAGCATCCATTTAAATAAATAATTCAAGGCCTGTCCTCAGCCACACATGAGAAAGTCCCCATGAAATCCAATAGAGAATGTGAATGTAGTGGAAGAACCTGAAAACAAATTTATTTTACACAACTCCTTTCAAATTCATTTGGAAAACGTAACAAACTGTAATGTTACAGAACATTCCAATTGTCTCAAGCAGGAAAAAGAGAGAGAGAGAGAGAGAGAGATATTAGGATGAGTTGGAAAAAAATGGACTTACAGAAAGATATTATATTTGATGTTTAAAAAAATCAAATAAAAGTTCACAAATTTAGTGAAATAACTTTTGTTAATGCTGAAACTTGCAGGGCCAGTTAGAGCTCATTAAGAGGTGATGGAAACTATGCAGATGATATCACATTTGTAAATTGGCTGGTCCTGAATCCATTAGAAAGGTTACAGGGTGGTTTGGGTGGGTTATGTTTTATAAAGGAATAATTAGACGTGTATTAATGGGCCAATGGGTTATAAGGCTGAGATTAGTTTGGGTGACCTAATGTCTAGTGTAGCATCAGACTGGGGATGAGGATGTGTGGATAGGATTACATTTGGGGAATAGATCAGTTGTGGTCATATTAGGTGGCTTAGAGGGTTATAAAAAGTGTCCTGTGTGTGATGGCAATAAGAAAACGAGACTCTAATTAGACTTCACTTGTAGCCCTAGCACTTCTAATACTCTATTTACTTTATATGCAGAACTTGTTTCCCAGAATTTATATGGTATCTGACTAAGATTCCCCCAAAGAGCTCAGATACCAGACAAAGTCCTTAATTCCCAACAGAGTTAAAGTCTCCGTTGATGTATTAGCAGGATATACGGAAACACATACTTGGGAAGGGGAAGGGCTGGGCTCGTGTCGTAAAATGTTCTCAGCAATGGGTTTAAGAGGAGATGGCATTGGAGCAGAATCGTGGAATGTTGAATGCACACTTTTTACAAGGGTGGCAATGGGAGGTTGAAAATGTAATCTAGGAAGAGGTTGCATTCTGTGAAGACATATGAGCATGAAGAACAAATCAGTGTGTGTAAGAAACTCAGCGATCATACGTGTGTCTGTGTTGGGGAGAGTTGTAAAATGAGGCTGCATAGGTGTGTGCATTTGTGATGCAGTAAAGGAGTCCACAAAAAAGGTTGGTGAGTACTGGAGTTTGAAGGAAGAGTGGTGGGGGATAGGCTGTGCGAATAAATGTAGATTTGATCCTCATAGCCAGTCTGCCCCCAATTTATCCTACAGAAAATAAATGTCATAAGCACACAAAACGATAAAAAAAATGGTGTGGACTCAACTATGTTTGCTAATGCTACATTTTAAATTCTTAGCCTCTGCCTCTCTACAGATGTTTAGTTCATTTCAGAATTGTAAATGTGCTGAGGAATCCTGCAGTTATAAAAAAATGTGATTCCGTACTCCACCGTGTTTTAAGCCATTTTGATCACAGATACTTTTACCGACTCCAACCTCAAACAGGACGGTTATTAATATCCCTTTGAGCAAATGTTCTAAGAAGAACGCTTTGTGAAAACACTGCTCTAGACAAAGAGAAGCCCTCATAGCAAAGACTACGAAACAAAGACACAAGGATATTCGGGTTTCGCATTTTACAAAGAAAATATAATGATACTGAAAAGATAAGTTACAGCCTTAGAAAAAAAAGAAAAACTATTGATGTTGAAATTGAACTGTCAATTTGAATTATCTACCACTAAGTAGGCATACAACCTAGAAAAAATATCTTCTCTGTGTCTCAGTTTTCTTAAGTATATGGTTAGAATAAAAAAGGAATTTAAGACTATTAAATAACATACTGCATGTGATGATGAACCCAGTGCCTTACACATAGTAAGAGTTTGACCGATGTTGACAGTTGCGATAATTTTGACCTCAGGTACTCTGACATGCTCTTTTCAGCTTCCTGTCCCTAAGTTCAAGTGCCGGGGCTCTTCCATCTGCTGACTAGGGTTTCTTTTTAATCTGTTGTCATCTTTGGGGGTGTTGTAGGGAGGTATCTTTAAAAGATAGACCAAGGGTGACAGTAAAGCTCATGGACTGGGTATCATTTTCCCTCTTGGCTGCTAGATAGTAAGTATAATCGATGTTAATTGAATGAGGTGTTTAATAGGAAGACTAAATATCTAACTAGAAAAAGTAGGTTTTTGAGTGACAAACGTCCTAGTCTCATGAGAAAGAAGCCAGTAGCTGATAAATATGTTTAGCTCTAATCATGGAATTTCTGGAAATCCTTGTCCCAGCCCTATGCTCATTTATTCAAGGACAGCCATTGCTGCTGGGGTGTTTTCTCAGTTCTCAACATTTGCCTGATATTCAGATTTTTAAATATCCCTCCCTAGCCTCACTGGGTTTCTTGGCTATACCACTTTTATTAATTAAAAAACCTTATTTTTATTTCAAAACCTTTCCCTCAAAATTGCCCTGGGCTTATTAGAAAGATCCTGGATATAAATGAAGTTCAAATATTAGTAACAGCAAAAGTGATTTCACCCTTCTTCCAGGAATTGACATTGCTACTCGTAAGGGGGGGAAAAAATCTGACTTCTGCTTCTTGGAGTTGGGGAAGGAGGGAAAGCTGAATTGTGTCCTGGGTCTGTTCCCTGGCCATTTTCACTCCCCCATGAATTTTTTCTAGGCAATAAGAAAATCATTAAGTTTCATTATCAAAACAGGCTGAAAATTCAAATCCTTTCTCACTATTATGACAATGGGTTCAATAACATAGAAGCAGAAATAGATCACTTTCACCTTTCTTTTTACTTTTTCCTTTCTTAGATGCCCATCAGTGATCACTGCCAAGCATTTTACTCTCTGTCACTTCCACAAAACTTTAAATACTATATGTTCATTTCTGTGTTTAGATTTGTTTGCTTTTCTTTTTTTTTTAACCATGGATATAAGTATCCCTCCATATTTTAAGCTACTGTGAGACAATTACTTTGCCTTACTCTTCTTTCTGTCTGTCCTCTTTCCAGTCCAATGCCCAGTGCTAAAGAGCTGTTCAATAAATAATTAAAAGCATGGTCTAAAATCTCAGTATGATCCTCACTGTACCCATCATTGTTCCAAGGGGATCAAAGCAATCAATTGCTATTGTCCATTCTACTTAAGACAATATGTGGTCTATGTATACAAACAAACAAAACATTATAAATTATCTTCAGTGGAACTAATTCAGTAACCTGTCTTTATTTTCTGGTGAATGTGGATTTAATAGGTTTCTTTTTTTAATGTTTGAAAACAAAACTGGGTTTATATGCTGAGTCTGGAGCAGGAGTGATTTTCTTTCACTGTGTTAGAAATTTGTGAAAACAAAGGGTGTGGATAAGGACAACTGACAAACCCTTAACTAGGAAATCGCAAGTGGGTGCCACCATAATAATCAGGTGTATTTATACGTCAGGAACAACTTCCCAAGCAAGCCTGCCTTCCCTCGCCTCCCATTGCATTACTGCTCCCTGCCAAGCTGTCAGCTTGTGCTCACATTGCTAATTAAGTGAACCGCTCAAAGCAGGTGTATGACTAAAGGAAACAACCCACAATTTTCCCTGTGATCATTTGTGCTTCGGGTCCCTGGGCTCTGGGACTCCTTCTGCTTGACTTGCTCCCAACTCTGCACACTGAGCGTATACACACACGCTGGCACCTGTGGGGGGACAGGAGGAGTGGCCCCTCCCGGCGGGGGGCGGGGAAGAGAGCGAACCATCTGTGATAGTCATGAGACAGAAACCTTACAGGAGCCGGACTGAGTGGGAAAGGGACAGAGCAGGAAAGTCAACAAGTATGCCCCAAGCTTCCGAAAGAAAACATTCCCTTGGTATTCCCAGCACAGAATGTCTTCACATCGAAAGGTATTTTCCCCTGGAAAGTTTATGAATCCACCCAATTCCTTATCCATACAAGCAAGGCGAATTTGTCAGCCATCTGCTTTTCTCTATGCACAACACTGTCCCTCCATGCTAAATCACCATTCTCTCTCACCGTAATTCCTAGAATAGCTACCCCCAGCCCTTTCCATTATGCAGCATAAAATATGGTTTATAGAAATCCCATTGTGTTCTGGATTCTCCTATTCTGTCCTGGCTGCTTAAAACTCTAACTTGTGTCCATTGATTTGGGGATAGAACCCTAATTTCAGAATGGCTCACAGAAGTCTACAGGATCTTGCTTTGGCCTAACTCTCTGGCTCCTTCCAGGCTACTTTGCACTCCAGTCACTATGCATAAGCCAAACTCTGTCATGCTTCAGAGACTCCTGAAAAGTTCTTCCTCCAGCCCTTTACCTATCCTCCTTATCCTGTAGGCCAAAACCTAACGATCACTTCCTCATCAGGAACATTTAGTCCACTGACAGCCTGTATCCATCAGTCTAAATCAGCCTCCTAGTTAGGGCCTAACATTTCAGCTTTTACTTTTTTTTATAGCATTGATCACAATTTATAGTTACATGCAAATCTGCACACATAGTGACATCTGTCTCTTTCCCTAAACCCGAGGTTGTCAACCAGAAGTCATTCTGCCCTCCAGTGGACATTGGCAATGGCTGAAGATACTTTTGGTAGTCAAAATTGAGAGCAGGGCAGGCGTATGATAGGCATTTAGTGAGTAGAGCCCGGGGACGCTGCCAAACATCCTATAATGCACAAGACACCCTCTACAAAAAATAAAATAAAATAAATTATCCAACTCCAGATGGCTGGAGAGTCAATAGTTGAGAAACCTCGGCAGAGACTCTCAGCTTCGTGATAGAAGCAGAAACCATGCCTGTCTTAAACGTTTCTGTTTCTCCAGGACTTACACTTTGCTTAACATAGAGTGGGTTTAATAGATATCGATTAAATGATTGACTGGCTAATCACATGCACTGTGTTCTGAACATAGGCCATTCCCTCACTGATTAATCATATATTAAGCATCAGGATATATCAAACCATGTGCTTGTCATTGGTAATATAATGGTAAAAATGAAGAGCTTATGCTTTTAGGAGCCTTAGAATCTGGAAGAGGAATAAGAAAGCAAGCAATAAGTTGAACTTGAGGAATGCTTTAACGCATCACACATTATAAGAAAATTATTTTACCAGTTGAATAACATAGAGGATGTTTGAAGGAAAAGGCAATGTGGGTCTTTCATTCACTCAGTAAATACTCATTGAGGATAAAATGATGGGGATGTAGCAGTGAATAAGACAGATAAGACTCCTGCCCTAATGAAACGTGTTCTAGAGAGGAAGATGTGCACTTAAAATGCTATAAATCAACACGGTCATTACAGTTGAGCTATAGGCTATGAAAATAAAGAGTAAGGTGGTAAGACAAGGTATAACAGAAAGAGTCTGCTTTAAACAGAATGATCAGATAAACTCCTCTTTGAGGAGGTAGCTTTTTCTATGAGGTTTGAGTATAATTGTGAGCTCACATAATTGTGAGCCATTATAAAAATCAGGCAGATATACAAAAAAGGTGTATAAAATTACTTTCCAAACAAATGAAACATCACATGCAAGGTCTCAGATGTAGGAGAGACCTTTGCGTGCTCGAGGGAGAGAAGAGAGGTTAATGAGTCCAGGAGCTGGTGAGATTCTGGGAAAGTGCTATCGAATGAAGTTGGAGGACCTAGATGCCAATTATAAACAATCTCTAGGCCACGATAAGATGTGTAGATTTTTATTCCAGAAATAATGAGTAATCATGGATGCATTTCCTAAATTTTACTTTATATTTCAAATGATTACACTGGCTGTTTCATGAATAGAAGTAGGAGGAATGGAGGCAGAGAAATCTGCTAGTGACCCAGTGGAGCAGGTCATGTGCGAGGTGCTGATGAGTCTCCTATGGTGGCAGCGATGGAAAACAAGAGAAGTAAACGCACTTGAGCTATTTTTCTGAGTTATGATAGGAGTTTGAGATACATTAAATTGAGACGTGAGGGAAAATAAAAAATCAAGGTAAAGGACAAGGCCAGAGAAATTGCGTGTAGAAAGGATTAAGCAGGAAAGACTGGAGGATAAAAGGTGCTTGTGTACGTTGTGGGGGGTGGCCAAGTACTATAGGTTGGATCTAGGACGACTGCAACATTAAACATGAAAACAGCAATAGTAGTAACACAGATAATACTCATTACGTGTCAGATGTTCTTCCGTGCGCGTTACAGACCTTGACTGCTTTAATCTTCAGAACAACCCTGTGTGTGAGACTTGTCCGGTCTCCTCATTGACAAATGAAGAAACTGAAGAGAGTGGAAGTAACCTATTTCTGGTCAAACAGCAAATCTCATGGAAGTGGGTATCTGAAAAAGGCCATTGTGTATAAATCTGCAGGGGACGTCAGTTTGTAAAGCCATCAGAACTCAGACCGTCAGGGTTGTTTATGGCTGAGTAGAAAGAGAATAAAAGTTCTTTAAGCTTTGGTGACTTGATTAATTAAATCATATATTTTTAGAAAGCTGGGAAAAATGAATATGTAAGTCTTGTTTCTATGGTAAATTTATATTCTTTATGATGAGAACAATTGGAAAATATAGGGAATCTTCTGATTTGTCAGGGCTTTGAACGTCAGGTTAAGAAATTGTTTTCTGTAAGTATTCTAGGATATATGAGAGTCTTTGTGAAAAAACAAACAACAAAAAAAACAACAACAGAATAAAGTAGCTCTTAGAGATGGCATAGCAGGCTGTAGCAGGTAGAACAGTGAAGAATGGATAGTAAATAGAAGTTTTGAAATCATTTAAGAATCAAGTATAATACCAACTTTCCTCCCAGGAACAAGGGATAAAAGAACAAAGTAAACAATACATGGTGTTAGCAAGGCAGGTGGTCACATGGGGCCGATAAATTCATTTCAGCAGAACAGCCCAATTTCCCTGAGGATTTTGTCTCTCAAAATGATATTTCTCCTTCATGCCTCCAATGCATCCCTTCTCTTTCACTTTCCTTGAAGGCAGATGATTTAAGACCTGGTGGGATTTTGTCGGAGGAAACATTCTCAGAGTTTCAAGTTCTCAACAAATGAAGCTTGGATGAGAAATTTCCGTCTGGTACAGATATGATATAGTGTGTATAAATTTCTGCACGCCGAGCTGAAGATCTCAAACACACACATTTAAAATCTTCAAACACTTAAAACCTATTATTCAGTGTCTAAACAGTTGTTGCTATCTCCCTTCCCCTCTCCCCCCTCCCAAATAATCTCTATGTGAAGTTTTGCTGAAGAATATGGAAAGGTCACTGATAGCTATGGCTGCCTTCTATATGTTAGGCTCTGTATTAGGCATACCATTCTACAATGACACAAAATGGCAATTAGATGATGTATTTATCTAGCACAGCTGAATTCTCTACGTACCTGAATTTCTCATTAGACAACAAAGCTTACATGATAGTGACAGAGTTGAGAGTACGGGCCCCACAGCCACATTTTTCTGGGTATAAATGCCACATTCCATATTATTTACAGACATATAAATGACATGAATTTATGGGAGAGGGTGGTTTAACAATCTTGGCTTATTTTCTTTATTAAAAAGAGAAATGTTGATAAAGATCATGATGAGGATTAATAGTTAATAAATGTATGCTGCCTAGTACAGTCTATCATATTGTACCAATAAATGCTAACTACAATTGTTATCTCACATATGTCAGTGGAGATCAATAAATATTTGATGTTGATATTATTGGATAATGATATGTGCTAATGTGAGTTGCTATGGGGAGTGATTTTGAAGACAATTTGGTTCAAGGAGATGGAGAAATGTTAAGTGTAATATGGTTGTTTTGGTAATCTGGCTCACCACTGAAAGTGAGGGGTAGAAAAGAAGACAAGAATTCCGATCCTAAACGGTGTGTGCAATGAAATCATATTCAATCTCCAACATCAGTGGGTAGTACAGGGTGCTTCAAAATCAGGAGTTCTGGTCAAAGGGTCCATGCTGATGCTGTGAGACATGCATTTATAACTAGGAATTCAATTTGCCATCATAAAACTGTTTCAAAAGCATTTGTGCATTTGGGGGAGAAATGGGTCACTTTACTTAAATAGGATACTAAAAGGGGTCCATATATCCACAAAATGCACAGCTGTGGACTGTGAGGTACAGAGATCTTTTAATCAGAGAGAACAAGGAGGATTTGTAATAGAAGTAAAGACAAGCTAGAGAATGATGACATCGCCTCAGAGACCATAAGGTGAGAAATAATAAACTGGCTTCAGAGAAGAAGTGTTGTCAGGGGAGAGTTGGTTGCAGAAACAAAAGAAGGTGAGGGAACATTCTGTGAGAGGGTTTCTGAACTGAAGGAGGCATTTATAATGAAGTTGAGGTCATAACTGGCACAGAAGTAAGACTCAAGAATTTGAGAAAGCAGGACGCATAGGCTATTATAAACAAAAGTACATAATACCGTGTGTGTGTGTGTGCGTGTGTGCGCGCGTGTGCGCAGTGGGGGATGAGCAGGTTAGAGGGTTGGAATTTCGACTGTGGATAAGGATCCCTGTGATGAGAACAAAAGTGTATTGGCTGGACTTTAGATTTTAGGACAACTAAACTGAGATTCCAAGTGCTTTTGGAAGCAATGAAGTGTCTTCCCAAAGCTCCAAAGAAATAAGTTGATGTGACAAAAAATTGATTACACATAATGATAAAGTGATGGTTCAAAGTCCCTGGTAATAAAAGGGATATACAAGATGAATGTAAGCAGTAAGTAGTTATAAAGTATAGTTTAAGGAATTAATTAAATTAACCTTTCCAAAAGGCTTAAGATGTTGGTTGAGTATAGACTTTGGACTGTTTGCGTCTCAATCTTAATTTCATCACTTGTAAATGTGTGATTAGGTAAGTTAACTTAAGCTTATGATACTTCTGTTTCCATGTGTATAAAATGACTATAATAACAAAACTAACAAAATAATTCATTTTATTTCTATAAATGATTTAAAACAATTCTTGGCAAAAGGGAAATCAACAGAAGTGTCTGTTAAAACACACAAAAATACACATAACAACTGTTTGACTTTGGGCAAAGTATATAAGGTCTCCAAGTGTCAGTTCTCATATTTGCATGTAGCATACAGAAAATATATATATGTGCCTCACAAATTGTGATGATTAAGTAAAAATTAAATGAGATGAATCAAAGAAAGCACATGATAATATGTCTTGCACATAGAGGTCAAGCAATATTTTATGTTTCTTGGTATTGCCACTATTATAATTACTCTATAAAATCACATTATAGTAGACTCTCCATTAACTGGAACTCAAGCAACCAGCTTTGACAGTTACTTGAGATTTTGCTGGTTGCTTGAGAGTGCCAGTTGCTTGAGTTCCAGTTAACAGGGAGTCTCCTTACATTTATCCGGCATCTACCAGTCCCCATGGGTGCCGGTTAACTGAGAGTCTACTCTTGTATTTTTAATTTAAGAAGTTTAGAGTTCATAAAAAGCACAAGCTTTCTAGAAGAAATTACTAAACTTAAAAACAACTATGATTTTTAAAAATTTACAGTATTTCATACTTTAATAAAGTGAGCTGGGGAAGCCGGGATGGCTCAGTGGGTTAAGCGCTCACTTTGCAGCCCCAAGGACCGAGGATCGAATCCTGGTCCCGGCCCGTGTGGACCCATATGCTGAACTGGGAAGTGCCCCCAGTTTGGTTCTCACTGGGGTGAGACCCCAGCCCAGTTCCTGCCCTGTGCAGCCAGCCCCATGCCCACCTATGGAATGAAACTATGTGGAAAACCCAATGATGTGCAACTATGGAGACTGCTCTGGGCCCCCCCCCCACTTCTCTCTGTCTCTGTCTCTGTATCTCTCTTTCTCTCTCTCTCTCTCTGTCAAAAAAAATAAAAATAAATCTTAAAAAAATATATTACTATTAAAAAAAAAAGTGAGCTGCTGCCTTGATTAATATGTCCCTAGTAATCCATGGTCATTTATTAATATCATAACTACAAGACATAGATAAACATCCATAAATATAAAATAAATATTAATATTACTAGCAGAAAGCAGAAGTTTAAACGTAAAAATAATTCTCTTTTAATGGGAAGTAGGACTTCTAACTATGCAGACATGTGAAGGCTGTTCAGGTGAACAGGTGAATAGAACACAATGAAAAAGAAAGAAAACATGCATTCTGTACATAATATATACAAACAAAAAGCAGGGAAAAAAAAGTATTGAACTCTTTCCACATGGTATGCCCTGCTCTTCACCAATATAATTGTCTTCATTTTCCAACAACTGTGAGTTCCTATGGAATATACACTGTGCTTTGACAACTCTTGTAAAGTTACTACCTATCAAAATCCTTAAAAGGTGATATGAATTTAATAAATGTTTGTCAAATGCTACTGTTTATAAAGGAATGAGTGGGAGTCTGAAAATAATTGAGTGCCTACTCCATAAGCACTGCCCTGCATAGGAAAAAATTATACATTTTTTCCCCAAGATTATAAATAAACATTTTCTTATTGTTAAATTTGTTGGGGTGACATTGGTTGGTAAAAATTACATAGGTTCCAGGTGTACAATTCTGCATTACATTGTCCATGCATGGCATTATGTGCTCAATCAGTTTTACATGTTGACCACTCTGTAATACTATTTTGTAATACTTTAAAATTTGTAATTGTAAGACATTATGAGAACAATAATGTGTGACTATATTAATTTTCCTATCTCTTCATAAAAGATAAAGAGCTGAGAACAATTCTGCTAATATTTATCCTTCTGTGTGAGAAGATACTAGAAATTTCTTTTCCATCTATAAGTCCAACTTCTCAAAACTCTTTCTGTTACCATAAATGTAAATTTCACTTTCTTCAGTATGCCTTGATGCATGTATGGTGGCAACACTGCTGGCCTTATCCTCTTGTTCTCTCATGATTGTCTGTGGACTTCTTCTAGTATCTTCCACCTTTTATCATTAATCACTAATCCCCCACCTGTTGTTCTTCTGTATCAAGTCTACATATACTTTCTGGGATGTCAATTTTTGAATCCTGCAAAACTACTGAAGGTTCCCCCTTGTCTGTTTTTAGCCCGTTTCCTTCGTTTTAAAATAGGTCGTTAAAATTCAAGATGTCTGATAACAACCCCTTCTGCAATTAAGAGACAGACGTGTGTCTGGATGTTTTAGTCGGCGGGGAATGGGTGGGTGGGGATAATTGAAGGAACAGCTGTAGTTCAGAAAAGAGCAATGTTGCTCTGTTCATGGTGCTGAATGTAATTTTTTATGGGCATGGCAAAGCATTAATTACTTGTCCAAGAATCCAAACAATTTGATTTCTACAAACCACATGAACCAGTCTAGAATGTATAACAGAAAACTGAAAGTATACAAAAATTAAAAGTAGGGTATATGTCATTCTACAGTGTTAAGATGTATATGACAGCTTTATCATTGTTTTTTTTACCCTCCATAATTGAACATGTTTTACCCAATGGAAACAGATTAGCTTGATTTCCACTATTTGGCCTCAATGTTTCTTCTTGAGTAGTAAATGTTCACATTTTTCTTCACTAATTAAGCTCCAGGATTAGGTCCTGAGCTTATGAGGCCGCCTGGTCAAGTAAAGCCACATTCAGAGACATTTTATTTATGGCAAAGGTATTTGTTAAAGACCTAATATGTGATATACTATATATTTAAAAGGTATAATAAATGTCAATATAATTTTTTTTAGAAAACTTATACTTTAGTGAAGAAGCCATATGACAAAAACCCTTAACTCTACATCCAACTACTTAGGCATTGATGAATAAAGGGATATTGAATTCTGAATGTGGGACTGGTCACGTTCTGACTTGAGACATCAATGCAGACTATGAAAGGGCCTGTTTAGAAATGTAGGCCAGCGCTTTTCCCCAATGCTAGGTAATCCCATCTGTGTCTAGGGACTGGCGGAAGGCAGAAAGGAGAGATTTAAATGCAATTGAATGCATGGAATCTGTGTGCAAGAAGGCAGATGTGGCACGTGGCTGCTCCAGTGAGATCGAATGGCTTAAGGAGTGTTTGATGACTGTTGCGGCATTCCCCAGGGGTTCTTTCACTTTGCATTACACCGCTATGCAAGGCACATCTGCTGGGTGCAGTGAGAATGACAGAGAGAAAGGAAACGTCTCTGCGTTGTCTAAACTTCGTGGAGCGGCTGTTGCCCAGAGGTCAGTCAGGCTTGTCTCCTCTCATTTACGGTAACAGGCCCTAAATCAGTCTTTCAATGTGTGGCCTCGCACCATGGAGACCACAGCATTTGGTCCGCCCATATCATCCTAGTCACAGGCGGCTTCCATGATGTTTCCATAGGTGCATTTGTAAGCATTTGAATAAACTCTCCTTCCCCCCAGCTATTCCTCTAACCTTTCATTTCATCTCACACACACACACACACACACACACACACACCAACACACCCCACTACCACCATCACAACCACCAGCACCAAACTAACAAAACCCAAAGGAACATCTCCAGGCACAGTTTTATTAAGATCAGATTGCGCTAACTTACACCTACCGGTGTAAATATGCGGGGTTGACCTCTGTAAACTGTACAGGTAACATCTCTAGCAAGGAGGTAACACTGAGTATGCACTTTCTTTGGACTTCACAGCCTCACCTTTTCTTTGACCTTCTGGGCTCATTTTAATTCACGCGATCCTCCTCTGTTACTGAGAGTGATGCTAAAGTCACAGTGTCTTACGAGTCTATCAGTATTCTAAAGCACCTTTTTCAGAATCTGCCCCAAGGACTATCAACAAGCAAGATTTTCAGCAAATTTAGCAGAGTGGCTCCTGCTTGTATTGTCACCTATGCATTGCAGGGAATTCAGCAATCCTGGTGTTCAGGAACTATAATAATTTCCTGTTAAATATTATGTGTCCCTATAGAATATGCACCCCAACACAGTTCCATATGCACTTAGGAGAGCTTTAACACTCTAAATGGAGATCTATTGGTGATCCCTTCTTATAGTGATTTACTCCAATTATTAATAACTACTCAAGTAACCTCCAGGACTGTGGTTAAAACTCAAGTATCCTGCAGTCAGTCCATAGTCTGTCTTAGTGTCAAAGGGGTCCCATACAGTGGAAGTGAGTTTAGAAAGAAAGTCAGTGGAAAGTAGTGTTTGGACATTTAGATAGGTGTGGCTACGATTTAAAAAAAAATTCATTAAATGTGTATAATAGACTCTAGATGTAGGGCTGTTGTGCTCTTTGGTTTGTATATGTGAGGGAAACACTATGAAATTCAAAGAGCTGTTACAAGTAAAAAAACATGTTCATTGCTTTGATAAATTGTTCAAGTATATGCTAAAAGAACCGTGTTTTTAGCTGAGGGATGGTGTTTGCTTGTTTGGTTTTGGTTTTGCTTGCTCTCATTTCCTTTACTGTTTCAACTCTGAATCTCACCCGTTGGCTAATAGTTCTCCGGAGCAGCTTCTCCAAGCCGGTTGCCAGCTGAAGTCAATGGGAAGAAAGTTCTGCTTCGCAATAGATCTGAAGGGAGCTGATGCTGTCACGTTCTTAATAGATGGTTGTGCAGCTCTGAGCATGATCGGCACCACTGGTGGGTGCTTTCTGGAGATCCCCCAAGGATTCAATAAATGGAATAAATGGACAATGGAGAATGAAGTGAATTGGAAAAGTGCCTGGCTGACTTCATAAATACTAGAAGGTACAGAGAGGGCAGGATTTATCTTCCAAGAATAAATCTGCTTTACTTCAGTGTGTATACACATATGCATGCACTTGTGTACACCTGTGCGCATGCACATAGTCACACCTTAATTTGTCTTTTGCTTGAAATGCATCACGCTTTCTCGTGCTTTATTCTGACAGTAAGTTGACCCACCTGGATTCCAAGTGTAGTTAAGGAAAACCCTGCCTTATCCAGAGCATAATTTGTCTCTGTGTCTGTTGCTATAAGAAGCCGTATCTCTGGGGTTTGACAGTCATCCAACGAGAGAGAAGACAGCCTAAGGGTCTCAGGCTGAAATTGCTTTGACTTAGAACGATTTATCAATGTGCTTTCTCCACTTTCTCAGCACTTTCCTTCTGTGGCTTAGTTTTGTAAAGTAAATACCTTCAAGCTATCCCTGCGAAACCTGAACCCCTGAACGCGATGCCACCTCAGCTAACCTGGTGCCCTCGGTCTTTCAATTAGTGTGCTGAAGTGACCAGTATTTATTAAACAACGATGTCTGATGTGAAACACTTACCAGGTGTGACCTTATTTATATTACACGACAAACCTGTCAGGCAAATATTAGTATCATTCCACAGAGGTCAGTAATTGATGATTAAGTCTCAGTCATCATGTAGGTAAAACAGATTTGAGCCCAGTTTCTGTTGGTGGAAAAATATTCTTAAGAATGATCGCCCTTCCTCTCTTATCTACGTTTCCTCTGCATTTCTGCATTATATTAAAGCATAAGCAACAAAACAAAATTTAAAAGTGGGACTACATCCAATTAAAAAGCTTTGCAAAGGAACAGAAACAGCCAACAGTGTAGCAACAGGGGGGCTTCCGTCTTAAGTGGCCACAGAATTTGGAGGTCAAATACACACTCACCATGCACACGGAGATGGAGCTGAGGCAGCTAAACATCACTGCCACCTGTGTGATGTAAATCAGGTGTCAATGCAGAGTATGCTCTCATTATGACACAGCTTGGGGGCCAGATACCATGCTTACATACACACACACACACACACACACACACACACACACACACACACACACACACACGCGCGCGCGCGCGTGATTAAATAAATCGTGAGTCCCACTGTCTTAAATGAGTGCCTGCCTGTTGCAGCCTAAAGGGCATTCCCTGTCACGGCTAAATTCCACTTTTCCTGCTCTTTAGGTGCCCACCACAGCGCCCACCTACCCCTTCGCCAGCAGACTGAGCCCGCTACATCATGTCAGGGTCAGCTCAGCCTGGCTTCTGAAGTAGGTCTGGAGATGGTTTCCAAGAGATGTGTTATTAAGGAAACAATGCCTTTGTCTGGGCAGCAGGGCTAAGTGCTGTTTATTTCCAGATGCTTTCCTGGAACTCAGGGGAGGGGGTACAGCTGCACATCATCCTCGAGCGCCTGTGACCGAATGGCGGGTGGGGCTCCGAGAGAATGGCCGAGTTCATCCCGGGCTGGGGACATGAGGCAATGTGCTGTCCCTGACAAGAGAACTCAGTTCTCTTTTTTATTGGCCTGCACCTGCTCCAAGCTTCCACATGCCTGTTTGCGAGAATGGCAGCGGTCCTTTCTCCTTTCCCCGATTGATGGTGGAAGCTTTAAGTATTTTTTGGTTTCCCCACACAAGTTTCTTCCTTGTTCCACTTTCTCAGCCTCACGTTGAGCTGACTGAGGTAAGTAAAGTACAACCAAGGATTCAGATGACAAGCCCTGGGGGTGGGGGTGGGGGGGACACAAAGACTGCTTCAGTTAGAATCCTATTTTGTACATTGAATTCTGCATAACCTCGGACAAGTCTCTTCTTCAGGACTCGTGTTCATTACAATAGTACACTAAAAAGATAGTAGCTATCCTATAGGCGTGTTTTTTGAAAAAGAATTCACCACTAAGTGTTTATCAGAGTATTTGACAAAGAGTAAGCACTAAGTAAATAGTCCTTATTCTATCATCTTCATCATGCTTTGTTTTCATTATTATCCTGAGTCCTGGCATTTGTCTGACTAAACATCTCACATCTATTCTGCTCATCTACCTGAATCTATGCTCTCTGCACTCCCCATGTAAGTCACCCCAGAAACCTCTCAGCTCACTTCCCCAGCTTTTCTCTCTCCTCTCAAATCCTTTCCACTGGACCATGATTTCTCTTAAGGTAATGCTCATTCTTTGCAACATAGTGTATTAGTTTCCTAGGGCTGACATAGCAAAGTACCACAACCTGAGTGTCCTAAACAACATAAATGTATTTTCTCACAGTTCTGGAGGCTAGCCTTCTGAAACCAAGGTATTTGCAGAGTGGCCATGTTCTCTCTGAACCCTATAGGGCAGGCTTGTCCAACCCACAGCTCATGGGCCCCATGAGGACCAGGACAGACTTGAATATACCCCAACACAAATTCGTAAACTTTCTTAAAACTTTATGAGATTTATTTTGGGAACCTTTTTTTTTAGCTCATCAGATATCATTGTTAGTGTATTTAATGTGTGGTCCAAGACAATTCTTCTTTCAATGTGGCTCAGGGAAGCCAAAATGTCGGACACCCCTGCTGTAGGGGAATACTTGCTTGCCTCTGGGGAACATGTCCTTGCCTCTTCCAAGCTTCTGGTGATTTTCCAGCTATCTTTTGTGATTCTTAGCTGGTAGATGGATCACTCCAATCCTGTCTTCAGAGGGTATTCTTGTTGTATTTCTGTATTCATGTAGTTGTCTTATAAAGATATCAGACATATTGGGTTGGGAGCCCACCTTAATCCAGTATGACTTAATCTTAACTAAGTACTTCTGCTATAATCCTACTTCCATATAAGGTCACATTCTGAGGTAGTGAAGGTTAAGACTTCCAGATATCTATTTTGGGGCATAGGGGGCAAGGGACACAAATCATCCCATAAAACATGGCTATTCAGGAGCTGCCTCCACTTACTTTTCAGTCTCTATCTCACCACTCTCCATTCTACTCCCTCCAGTGAAAAAAAACTTTTCTTTTTAATTGTTAAATTTAATGGGTGACATTGGTTAGTAAAAAATTACATAGGCTCGGGGTGTATAATATTACAGTATATCATCTACATGTTACATTGTGTGCTCACTACCCAGAGTCAGTTCTCCTTCCATTACCAAATATTTGATGCCCTCTCCCTCCTCCTCTACCTCCCTCCCCCTTTAGCCTCAGGTAACCAATAAACTATTTTCTGTGTCCCTGAGTTTTTGTTTCTTTGTTACTTTCAGTTTTACAATATATTCTACGGATGAATGAAGTCAAAGGGTTTTTAATGTTTCGGTCTGACTTGCTTTGTTTAGCATGATGGTGTCAAGATCCATCTACATTGTCCCTTCAGTAAACGGTGCTGGGAAAACTGGAGAACCACATGCAAAAGAATGAGTCTGGATTGCAAATTGTCCCATATACCAAAATTAACTCAAAATGGATCAAAGACCTCCACATAAGACCTGAAACAATAAACTGTATAGAAGAAAACATCAGTACTAATTTTATAGACGTTGGGTTCAGAGAGGATTTTATGAACTTGACCTCAAAGGCAAGGGAAGTAAAAGCAAAAATAAATGATTGGGACTACATCAAACTAAAAAGCTTCTGCACTGCAATGGAAACTGTCAACAAAGTAAAAAGAAAACCAACTGAACGGGAGAAAATATTTTTTCAGACAACACCTCTGATAAGGGGCTAATATCTAAAAAATATCAAAAACACTTACAACTCAACAACAACAACAAAAACTACCCAAACAATCCAATTGAAAAATGGGCAGAAGGCCTGAACACTTCTCTCATGAAGAGATACAAACAGCCAACAGACATATGAAAAAAATGCTCAATTTCACTAGCTATCAGAAAAATGAAAATCAAAATCACAATGAGATACCACCTCACACCTGTTAAAATGGCTATAATCAATAAGATAAGGAATAAGTGCTGGAGAGGCTGGAGAGAAAAATAATATATCTGTTATCATCTTCTTAATACACATGTGTTTTTGACTGATTGAGAAAGTGATTGTTCATCTTCACTTGATAATTGCCAAGCCAGAACGCTGATTCAGAGGTGTTTGATCAATTCCTTACAAAAAGCTATCAAAATGTGGATATAAATTTTTTTTAGATGTTATAGCAACCTTTATAAGTCCTAGCAAACACATCTTTGGGATAATCCCAGTCCTTGGACCAAGAATTTGCAATCTCTCATTTAGATGAGATGTAAAGGTCCCCTCATTTCTGTGACTAATTAGAAATTAGCTGATCTTTATTTCCTCAAAGTCTATTAGCAGGACAGGTGCACTGGACATGGGTTTTATTACCCAGTACCCATTCACTCTCCTTTTATATCACAAAAACTCCAGATTTAAAGAAAATGGACAGCTTTCCTCCCCCTCTGAATCTTTTTTTTTTTTTAATAGTGAATTTAATATATTTTTATTTATTTATTTTTGACAGAGAGAGGAGGGAGAGAGAGAGAGAGAGAGAGAGAGAGAGAGAGAGAGAGAGATACATAGAGAGAACTGAACTGGGGGAGCTCCCAGCTCAGCACATGGTTCCGCACGGGCCGGGGCCGGGATTTGATCCTCGGTCCCCTGCGCTGCAAAGTGAGCGCTCAACCCACTGAGCCATCCCGGCTTCCCCGTCCCCTCTGAATCTGTATGTTCCATTGAACTTCGGTCTATCTGCGACTCTAACGGTGGCTTAAGGAAAACAAATGATGTGTTCCAATAGCAAGATCATTTTAGGCATGGACACATGGCCCACACCAAGTCAACCAATCACAAAGGGACTAAATTCTTGGACTGATTGAAAAGCTGTTAGGAAAGCACACCCATTCTTTTTCCTGCTACATAGGCACAAAGAAAGCAGTAGTCCCCAAAGATACTAGAAGCAATGCTGATGCCATGGGGCAACAAAAAGCCTAAGAGAATAGAGGAAGTGGAGACATGATTGGGAGAGAAATAATGGGTCCTCATTGTATTTTTAGTGTCCCTCTATCCAGCATTGCCTGAAGCTAGTAACCCTGGATTTTCTATCATAAAATCCTATAAATCTTTTTAACCAAAGCTAATTTGCATTCGGGATACTGTTAGTAGCAATCAAAAACTCAACCTGCTATACAGGGGTATTGAGATGAAATGGGAGAACTACCTTAGTCCAGACTTTCCTCATTGCTTATACTTAAAAAGAGAGGGAACATAATAATAGCACGATTTCTCCACCCTCTATGATGTTGGTGGATGTCTTTACTGAAGCATGGTGTGCATCTTATCACATGTCCAGCACCATTTCCACATGTTACTCTTTTTGAATAAACATCGTCAGCACCATCTCCTTGTATAGTGGAAAAAGGAATGTTATATTTCTTTCATCCCTGTTGCCATATTTCCCCCAGGAACCATTTGAATTTAGTGAAGTAGAGAGGGACCCCAGCAGTTTGCGTCTTCTATTATAAATGTGGTGCTTGAAATGCCAGAGTCAATGACATGAGGCACAGGCTTCATTACTCCTCAGCTCACCCAAACCGGGCTTCTCAGGACGCAGTGATCGTCTGTTGCTAGAAAGACACATTTGAATTCCAATGTGTTAAGTGTCCCTTGCTGTACTTTCCATGTTGCAGGCTGCAAATGGCTTTTAGAAATCTTTCAAACATCCCAGTCACTCAGCTCTCTACCTCCTATCACTGGCTAACACCAAATCGAAGATATATATTGCCAAGTTGTAATAAATTAAGGAAGAGGTGGTGTAGGGAAGAGCATGGCTGGGCAATCACAAAACACTCAAGAAATAAGAATGATTCCACACCCCCATTCACACCTTAGATGAGGCAGTATGGAGAAGGTGGGGAGCAGAGCATGCAGCCTCTGAAAGGCCAGATCTGGTTCTCTGCCGCAGCCTTTCCTAAACAAGTACATCTAGTGAAGCTGCCAAGCCTTCCCCTAGCCTTTGTAGCCTCATAAATTGAGAATGAGAACGATGTTTCCCTTCACAAACTGTGGTCTACATTTTTCATTACATTGGAAGCTATTACTAATCATGACCATTTTTGCAATGAAGAATTAGTACAAAGAAAGGGAAAAAATGTATTCATTCTTTCAACAAGTATGTAAGATAGACCTTAACACTTTTAATAATGTGGCATCTATTGTTAGAGTGCCTGGATTCAATCTCTTGTCCTAGTCATTAATAACTACATGACCTAAGGCTTAATTTCTTGTGTCTCTCCTTTTTTTTTTTTTTATAAGAACCTCATGGGGTTATAGTTAGAAGGTATGAGATTAAAACCACTAAGTTTTCAGGGTTGTGGCGGTCACACAGTAAGCACCTAATGAGTCATTACTGTTACACATATTGTTGCTGTCTAGCAGTCTGTTGTACTTTGCAATGTTTTAGACAGCGATCAAGAAAGGATAGTACTATGTGGCTGCTATGAGCTGAGGTTCTCAATTTGTATTGAACAACCTAACTTTTTCACTGTCTGGCTCTGCATCTTCACCTCAATACATCTTTGTTTCTCACTTCTAAAACTGGACTATGAACAGCACACCATTTATAGGGCAGATATGAAGACCATACAAAAGTAAATTGCTTAGAACACCTGCTATATGTTACATAATACTCAATATTCTTACTATTCTTACTTTTATTAAAAACAATGAGTTTTACAAAGTCACATAGGAAATCAGAGGCATAAATAGGGAATTTGTTCATATCTCTACAAAGAAGCTATTGATCAACTAAGCTTCAAATTTATGTCATCTTCCAAGATTCACATAGTTTCTGTTATACCATATTGTCCCTCTTCTTAAGATGAACAGCAGAGCCAAGCCAAAGGCAATTTTAGATTGATTTTACTGCCATTTCAAACATATCAATGCAGGGTGTCATATCACTTTTGAAATGCATATAATTTTTAAAAAGAAACAAAAAATAGCTATAATAACCACCAACTGCTTGCAAAGTAAATTGTGCTAGCCCCTCTGCTCCCCATTTGCAAACACATTTGAATTACATCTGGAACCAAATCATTAGTGGCAGGAAGACAGATGTTCTTCAAAGTTCGGGTGTATATGTAGACACCGAATATTGATGTTGATGTTATTTACTCATTTGATTCTTTTCTCTATTCCAAAAATGATGGATTTTGAGCTTTTTCACGATTTATTCCTTCTTTCTTTGGTTCCCAAGGTGACAAATCAAAGTTCACCCCAGGAACTTGCAACATATATCATGGTGGGAGAAATTCATCAAATGTGGAATAATATTAATAACTGGTATTGTACAGTTGCCAATCAGCACAGAGTCTTTTCTCAGAAAAAATTCAAGGATCTTCTTCAAACCAAGGCGGTGTGTACAGGGCACCAAAGAACAATACACATTGCTATTAACAGATTGACTGATATCGCAAATTTTACTCTAGGTTTTAATTTTAAATATGATTCATTAAAATAAAATGAAAATTTCACTGAGTTCATTTTGAAGACCTACCCTTGAGAGAACACATGGAATATGATAGTCTATAATTAAAGTACATACTGTGCCATGGATTACAGAGGGAGGGAACAGCAGAGTATGAGGCAGTGTCCTTGAGTTTTATCTATTTAGACTGCTCTAATGGTCCATATACATTTCATGGAATACATGGGAATTTGTTTTACCCTGAGATAGTTAATTAACTACTGAAAGTGAAAAATGTTGTCTTCTCAGCAGAAACAGAATAGTTAGTCTGGGCAAAGCCCATTTTCAGAATACCATATAAATTTCTTCGTGGGCACTAATCAATGAATGTGTTCTTCATGTCTTCCCTGCTTTCACAGAGAAGAACTAAATTCCAACTTATATATGATAAAATATTTTGAAATCC
The DNA here is from genome assembly GCA_004027555.1 of Craseonycteris thonglongyai. Classification (NCBI taxonomy): domain Eukaryota; kingdom Metazoa; phylum Chordata; class Mammalia; order Chiroptera; family Craseonycteridae; genus Craseonycteris; species Craseonycteris thonglongyai. The sequence goes on along the minus strand of PVKE010008972.1, from coordinate 7,925 downwards.
AGAAAGGAAAGAATATGGGTAATAGGAGGTAGAGGAGCTATTATGGACTCAATGTTTATGCCCCGCCTCCCCAAATTCATGTTGAAATCCGAACTCCCAATATGATAGTATCAGGAGGTGGGACTTCGGGGACATCAATAGGTCACGAGGGTAGAGCCTTCCTGAATGGGATCAGTGCCCTTATAAAAAAACCTCTCTTCCTCTTTCCATCATGGTAAAGGTACAGCTGAAAGAAACCCCCCTGGATGCCAGAAAGGCTCTCTCCAGACCATGAATCTGCCAGCCCATACACCTTGGACTTCTCAAACTCTAGAACTGTGAAGAATAAATACTTTTTGGTTAAGTCACCAAGTCTATGGTATTCTGTTCTATGGTATATGTTATGTGTTGTGTTATGCTATATTATATTAGGTACTGTGTTGTGTTCATGTTATGTTATAATAGCCCAAACTGACTACAACAGAAGCCAAACCAAAGTGATTTTTTTCCATTGTGCATTATATGTTTTCCTTTGTACATTTTTGTTCTGTTGCTACTCAATTTGGAGTACATTTTCCACTCAATTTCTGCATGTCTAATGTGTGCCAACCTCAAAGTTCCAGCCAAAACTGTATCCATAAAACTTTCTCTAAGGCTCTCTTTGATTTAAAACTTCCTTTATCTTTGCTCTCAAAGCACTTTGTCTATTCCTATATTTTTAAGATTTAAAAATATGTTTTTTCCCCCTACATGCTTAACTTTCAAATTCATCTGTAATTTCCTTAAGATGAGTCAGTGATTTATTAATCTTGTTCAACATGGCACATAGGACATAGTACATATTCCACAAAACCTCACTGAAGGAAATAATACATGCTATTATTTTCTTTATATTAAGCTTTTTATGTCATCTAGCCCAATGCCTAACATGTAACAGGAGCTAAATAAATGTGAGAGAAATATTGACATCTGAATGTTGCCCAGAGTCACTTCATTGTTTTACAAACCTTATCGTTAGAGTGAGTTATTTTTTCAGTTTATCAGGATTCAACTCACAAAACTGGCCCTTTTGGAGTCTTTTTTCTGTCTTTGACCCTCTCACATCTACTTCTAAGAGGCCTTTGGTTCCTAAGAAATATTTGTTATTCCAAGAAATAATACCCCAGGGTGACTAATTGGGTAATAAATAAGAATCCAACATGGTCTTTTCCACCCCCAATCAAGTGCCAAGTGTTTTCTCCTGTAGCCCACTGTGCTCAAAACAAAAAAAAATCATTGTATTAACTGGAGACTGTGTGTGTGTGTGTGTGTGTGTGTGTGTGTGTCTGTGTGTGTTGGTGGGGAGGCAATGATGTTTTTTTATTTAAAAGAAATGTTAATTTGGTATTAAATCTTGTTGAGAGACTAATAGCTTAATAAACGTGTTACACATGTGCAAACTAGGTTTTTTTTTTAAATGCATCACTTAGTTTCAGATTGAAAGGGGGTATACATCATCGTCATCTCTGTGGGAATTAATGAGGCATTAGGCCATCTCCCCTCACGGAGAGGCCAGACTTGTGAACGATCTGCCGAACTGCACATGGGAAACGTGCTCTGTTCTCTCTTCCCACCCACCACATACATCTTTTCTGGGCCGCCTGCTTCTGCACCCTGAGCTTTGGTACTTGAAATACAAATGTCGGTTCACCATCCGTTTGGAAGTGAAAAGCAGTCTATTGCAAGTGACAAATGTTGTTTACCGTTACTAGAAAAGAGGGTGGAACAATGAGTGCATACATTAACATCACAGGGGATAGGTCTGGTAGTCATTCAATTGCCATCCTGCCCTGTGAAGACGCATAACTTCTCACCATTTCCCTCCATCACCCCCTCACTCTCAGACAGCTACATTAAAATAAAGAGCCCTAGGCAAGGCAAGTTATCTTAACTATAATAAGTGGCAAGGTGTTCTCAACTCAACAGCTTTTGTCACCAGCTCTCAATCTTCTCCCATCACAAGCACAGCGTTTTCTGCCTGCATCTTTTGATATATTGGCCTTTTCCTGCAGTTCCAAATCAGCAGTTCCAAAGCTCCGAGAACAAGCAGCATTTAAAAGCCATCAGTTTAATTCCAGGACATACACTCGCTCTTATCTGCATTTATTTTTCTAATTAGCAGGTATGACATTTAATTCTGTTTCAAGAATCTCGGATACATTTTCAGTGTATCTTAAGATAATTGAAGATGTCATGGACAACTCAAAACTCTGTGGTGAAGCTCACCATACAGACATTAATTTAGGCGTAGAAATAGCATGTGTGCAGTACATGGGAACACTATAGCGATGTTAAGTAATATCTTTTGCACTGTGAAAAGCATCACTTAATTCTGCACAGCTTCTTTAAGAAGATATGTTTATATATATGAACTGTCCCACAGAATATGACAATTTCTCCACCTGTTCAGCTAGAATCACAAAACTTCAGGCCCTAATCTATCAGTGCTTCTCACTAGCCACCACATTTGCCCACTGTCTTCCAAGTCCATTTCAGTTCACAATTCCCACTTAATACATGTTGGTTTCTCTTTTACGACATCCCCCATAACACCGATTCCCTCTCATGTAACTTTGAATCATTCAAGAATCAGTAAAAGTCTATTCTATTCACCTAGTAGTTTCCTAAAAGCAAATTTGAGACAAATACATTCATGTCCATTATCAGTGACATAGTTGAGGAATCTCATGCTCTTCATCCAACTGATAGCATTTTTGAAATATAAAAAATAGATATATGCTTCACCAGGTAACTTTTTTTTTTTTTCTTTTTGGTTTTAAGCAACAGAAACTGACTCTGCTTATTTGTTAGAATAAAAGGGATGGTGGTGGTGGCAATTATTAGAAGAGAAATGGGGTGGTTTATAAAATGGAAGATTGGATTCAACAATCATGCCTTAGGAGTAAGGAGGTAGGGTTGATTCTGGGACCTCAGTCACTGTAGTTCCTGGATCATCTCTTAGGACACTGTGACTACATTTCTGAAATGCACAGAACCTGTGTTTTGAGAATTTGACTTGCATACAAGTCATCTAGGATATGTATTTTACCTTGATCAATAAGGTGTGGCAAGGGAGGTAGGGGTCACTCAGCAGAAACAAAAATTCTAGGGCCTAGTATGCCTGTCCTGAGGACTTGCTAGAGACAAACATGTGTAGGACAGGCTACTCCATGAATCCCCTTTTGGGAAGAAGACTGAGTGCTTCCTTTCAGTTGCCACAGGAGGCTCACACTTCAGCTAACCCTCCCAAACCTCTCCCATCATCACCCCACATTTTCTTCCCACTGCACTTCATGTATAAGAACAGTAATGTCTAAAGAAAGAATATATTCTTTCTTTTTTTGCAATTGAAAAAGAAGAGTTTCTTCAACCTGAAAAGTTGGATTTTTGCTTTTTCTTTTATTGTTACCCTCATCTCCCCATTTAATATTAAAAAAAGAAACACTAACAGATAGCAAGTAACTTTCATGTTGGATAAGGTCTTAAGACTATGTGACTCTGCATATCAAAGGATGATCGTTCCAGAGTATCTTTTTAGAATGTCAGAAATTCAGGAGGAGATAAGAAGAACATCTTCGCCTGAATGGTGAGTATTGCTGAGGGAATGATATCGATGACAATATCTAAGTGTAAATCCTGATATTTCATTGTTGTATTTTAGTGCTTCTCTCCTAATTATAAGAGTAATACATACTCAATGCAGAAATGTTAAAGACCAAAATGCACAAAATATAAAGACATTTACTCAGGACTCACTCTGTTCACACACTGGCATTGCCACTTTGTTCTTCATACTTGGTGTACTGTCGTATAACCTTTATTATTATTATTATTATTATTTACTTAATATGTTGTGGACCCCCTACTATGACAACATTCTTCTAAAATACTTATTATTATTATTATACAAGTAATATACATTGATCATAAAATAATTAGAATATACAAAGAAACTATAAGGAAGTCACCAAGAATCTATCACCCTATGATGACTTCTTTAAAAGCAATTCTTTCAGGTTTATTAGAAAACAATTTTAATGTTTGGAGACCATTCCACTATATGAATATCTTTTAATCTACTTACTAATTCTCTCTTATTATTTAGCATCTTTTCAATTTTCTTATCGGTAATACCACTGCAATGATCTGTTTTATGAATATTCTATGTGTATTCGTCTTCTAAAAATTCTTTCCAGTTAAATTCCCAAAAACTGGAGTTGCTTGCTCATGATACATTTTTAAGCTGCCTCTTGCTACATGTTCTCATATTTGTTTCCAAAGTTTTTTCAGATTTGTGATATCATTTGATTCTCTCAGTTGTGCTATGAGGGCGGCAAGTGAGACATCATTTATGCTCTTCTACAAGTGAGAAGACTGAGATTCTCAGAGTTCTGCTCAGATCGCAGGACCCTTAAGTGGCAAATCCTGACATCTAATCCAGGTCTTTTGTCTCCAGTTCATATTTAAACACAGATGTGCTGCTGACAGAGTGAAGACCCAGTTCTAATCCTCAAAGAAAAACATGGCATAGTAAAATAGCTGTGTGTCTTGTCTAACTATCCTGTACCAGGCACTCTGTTAGATTATTTGCGAGACATGATCTCATATAATCCTCACAGCAAACCTGTGCGATGGGTTTTATTGTCTCCTTTACAGATTATAGGACAGAGGATTAGTGAGGTGAAGTAATTCCTTCAAAGACATAGAGCAAAGAGGTGGAGCAAGGAGGGCAACTCCAGCTGTAAAATCCATGCCCTCCCCTAAGCACCATGCTGTGGTCCTTAATTACTAGACTCAACCACAAGCCATTTCCTTCAGTTGAAGCCAATGTCTGACTGAGCCTTGCTTCCAGTAAGATGAGAGAGAAAAAGAAGAGACAGAGAGATGTAAATAATCAGGGATAATTTTTTAAGGTTAGTCAGAGAATCAGCCAAGGTTAAAGAGGCAAGATCTAAGTCAGGGGTGTCTAATGTTTTAGCTTCCCTGGGCCACATAGAATTGTTTTGGGCCACACGTAAAATACACTAACACTAACAATAGCTGATGAGCTAAAAATAAAATAAAATAAAATTAAAAAAAAAAGTAAGTGAGTAAGTTGCAATGAAATCTCACAATGTTTTAAGAAAGTTCATAAATCTGTGTTGGGCTGCATGCGAAGCCATCCTAGGCTGTATGCAGCCTGTGGCCCATGGGTTGGACGAGCTTCCTCTAAGCTTGCAGGATCCCCTAACTGCTTATACCAGAGAGCAAAAGAAAGGAAAGGGAGCTGGGGAGCAAATGTGTGAGACACAGCACAAGTCCTGCTGGTAAATGTTTAACTACCAGCTTCCTATTGGGTGGGGAAAGGGCGGGGCCATTTGCTTACCAATCTCCTTGGTGTAAACACTTCCTCACAAAGGCTGGTTTCAATCTACCAATTGAGCTTGTAACATCGTGAAGTGTGATTTGAAGTTTTCATGATTGAAATTTTACTGGGTCTTAGTTGTATAATTCTTGGAATATGATATTCATTCCAATGAAAAGTTCACAAACAATTCTTAAACCTTTCCTTTGTATCAGGAGATATGTTCAGTATTAGGAATACAAAGTTAAATCAGACATGACCTTAACCTAAAACAAAAAACAAAAAATCTCTCAGGCTGGTAGTGCAAGAGACATGTAAACAATTTAATGTGATATATGAATAATAATAGCATACCATAGGAACAGTGACATGTATTAGCATATTAAAATAATCAGATCCACTCTAGTAGGTCATCTGATTCTTCTGCACTTTTCACCTATAAATTTTACCATTTTTGACATTACACAATCCATAGCAATTAAGAAAAATACCACAAATAATTTGCATTGAATAAGTGACCTGCACATTCAAAGATGTTTTATACCTCAAATTGATAGGGTTCTATTTTTCTCTTCATTTCCACTGACAAACATGCAACATAATGACATTCCCAGTGGCTCTTGTAACTGCATTAAGTTTGCAGATGAAGACTGCAATTATTTCCAGAAATGTAAAAAAAATTACCAAGGGAGGCACCTTCATCATTTATTCATATGTGGGCTTTTAATTTTTTTATTTATTAATGAGGTTTAGAAAAGGTTTTTTGTAGAGCATCAAGTGGCTTTTTTTTTTTTTTAAATAAAAATAAAATATAACAAATCCAGTCTCCAATGGTTCTGTCCCAACCTAGTGTTCACTTTAGGACTATACAGTTCTCCTGTGAATCTGAAAATAGAATTGCCATTTCTGTGCTTCTGGGTATCGCTAGACTAAGCAAAGGCAATTGAGATAAGGTCACAAGACTAGGATGATTAGGCAGAGTCCTCAGTGTTCCATTTATTTGAAAAACACATCAGGTGTATTTCTCATTCAGTAAGGCTATTAAGAGAAAACTCAGTAATGGTTTGATAGGAATGTTTTAGAAAGACTTCAAGCATTGGGAGTTGAGAGTTGGGTTAAACTCAATTGTTGTTTACTAGACTATATTCTAGAAACTGGAAAAAAGAAAAGAGCTATGGCACAGAAAAAAGAATACTATTCACATAAGATTAGGAAACAGAATGTTCTAGAACTCTTTTTTTAGAGATTTGTAATATATTTAAATGTTATAAATGGTCTGAAAATTCTACAGGTAAAAAACTAGTTTAATTTTGGTTCACTTGGGATTTTCCAAGTTATTTAGTTTCATGATCTTTTTGAAAACAGTGCTCTATTAATTTATGACATACCCTTATGTCACACAAAGCACCATGTTTGGACAACTATGAACTATAGTATTACTAAGATCTACTTGAACACTCATGTTTTGTCTTCACCAATTTCAGACCCTGTTTAAACAAGGACTCAACTAACTTAAAAGTCACCAAAAGAAAATTTGTTACAAAGGCTGCTCAGCATTTCTCTCCTCTTTTCACATAGTCCAGTTTGTTTAAATCTCAGTGCAACCATCACTTTTCAGAGGGCCATTTTTTAACCTGCTGATCCTTTTGTATAGCTCGTTCAGAATCCTTATTAACTTGTATTAGTATTGTATTAATATATTTCTCTCACACGAAGCTGAACATATCATGAGGAATAGAGTTTATTTCTGCTGAAGGTTTCATTCACCATGGCTATTACGATACCTGCCACACAGTGATTTCTTAAACTATATATACAAGGGCTGTCTGGAAAGAACCCAGCCATTGTCAACATAACAAGAACAGTTACCTGGCTGGATACTTTCTGGACAGTGCTCATATATGTATATTGTCTATATCTATGTCATCTATATCATCTATCTATTTCTATCTCTATCATCTATATCTACATATCTATATCTAATCTATCTATATCATCCATCAAATGTTTAAAGGATGAAAATCCTCTTAGAAGTTTAAAGATACTCCCCCCCACACACACACCCCAATGGTAGAAATTCAATCTTGTGCAAAAGGTTTTGTCAATGACTTAGAGGAAGACTAGAAGATGTGTTTCTCATTTTAGTAATTGGTACAAAGCTGGGAGAGTGGGTATGGAATGATGAGTGAGGGAACAAAACAAGTCTCATCAGGCTGAGTCAATGGACTGAATCTCTAAATCTGGCCTTTAATAGGAACAAATGGTTGGCCTGCAAAAAATCCCACGAAACAAGCACAGTACAGGGAGAACAGGGCTTACTAGCTTGTGTTTTTCTTATAAAACAAAGCACATACACACAAGGTTTCATTGACAGTTCAAGAGCTACAAGTGAGATATTGCTGACATAAATGTAAACTGACTTTTACTGCATTAAAATACATAACATCCAGATTTGGGCATATGAGGTTGCAGCATAATGCTTCAAATTGTCAGCGGTAGAAGCAGACGTTCAGGCTTTGAATCTTAGTTCCTCCTCTTAGAATCTGCATGTTTTGGGGGGTGG
>PVKE010008971.1:0-46168 GCA_004027555.1 Craseonycteris thonglongyai | reverse complement strand
TATTTTATTGATTTTTGACAGAGAGAAACAGAGACAGAGAGAGACAGAGAGAAGGGGGAGGGCCCAGAGCAGTCTCCATAGTTGACATTAGTTTTCCATACAGTTTCACTCCACAGGTGGGCGCAGGGCTGCGCAGGGCAGAAACTGGGCCCGGAGCCTCACACATAGACCCTGGCAAGAACTGAATGGGGGCACACCCCAGCTCAGCACATGGGTCCGCATGGGCAGTCCCCAGTCCCCGGGCTTCAAAGCAAGCGAGCGCTTAACCCGCTGAGCCACCCCAGCTTTCCCAAGATTTTTTTTGTGACCTTTTTTTTAGTTCATCAGCTACTGCTAGTGTTAGCGTATTCTATGTGTGGCCCAAGACAACTCTTCTTCCAATGTGGCCCAGGGAAGCCAAAAGGTTAGGCATTGCTCATCTACAGGTTACAATAAGACACAGTCTACAAAAAAATGTCTATAAAAACTAAAATGAAGAAAAAGTCAAATTTTTCTCAAAAACCATAATTAGAATTTATACATATTTCTTGAAGGCATTCTGAGCTTTGTAACATCTTAGAAATCTCTTCATAATGATTTGACTTTTCCAATTTAAATTTATATTCCAATTTCTTGGGAGTTTTTTTGGGGGGGGTTCCCAAAAAAATACTCTTGATTTTTATCAAAGCTGAGAAGCCAAGTACATGGAAGACTGTTTCAAGTTGACATATCCTTCAAGCAGGTCTCCAACCTTCACTCACCCACACATAACCTCTCCCTATTTAAATTCTAGAGATCAGAAAAATGGAAGTGTTACGGTAGGTAAGATTTTAGGCGCTGGGCCCCAAAGTTCTTCCAGAAGAAAAGGAAAGCTATACAACAAAATAACACTTTACCCTACCAATGGATTCCATTTCGGGCCTTAGGTGACAAAGTTCCATCAATGAGGTGATAACTGCTGGATAACATTTTACAGAAATTACTGGGTTTCAATTATTTTACCAGATCCTTTGAGTGGCAAATTCTATTTACTTTCAAAAGTCCAGAGCAAACAAAGCAAGGTGCTTCTTATCACGGCCCTAAATTCTACCTAGGTCCAAGTTCATGTCCTGCTCTCTCTTATTCATTTCTGATAGTCCGTACTGCATTCCAACATTGGCTAGCTGCCTCATCTAAAAGGCAGAGAACATTCCAGCTTACAGGATAAGGTCAGTTTAAAATTCTAGAGAGGAATAACCTGCTCCATTTGTCTTCCTTAGAGCCCTTCAAAAATACCCGCCAGCAATCAGCAGAACAGGCCTTTCACCCAAGAGAGAAATAAAACAGTCGATGATTCTGAAATTTCCAAACAGTGAGACCTTTATTTAAAGAGTGTCCCCATATTATGTTATTCCCAAGGAACATTTATCTATGTACTCAAGTAAACACAGTAAGTCCAATACTGGGAAGAAACAGCATGCATATACATTACGTTTCCACGCATATGGCTTCTCTGGCTGTGAAGCCTATAAAGTTCTGCTGCCCTGTCTCGGAAGGAGGCCTACCTGTGAAGGGGAATATCGAGTTTTTTTCTGAGGTGGAGCATGTCTTGTACACAACAGAGCCTAGCAACTTCCCAGAGAGGCCTGTTACAAAACCACAAAAGAGGGGCAGAGCTGACAGGCCCCTGCCCTGAACACCCTGGAAGCTAAAAATAAGAATTCTGAGAAATGAACTCTACTATAGACAAGACCAACAGAAAGTTCTCTGTTTCTGTTACCTCCCAAACTGGCTGCCCTCCCAGAGTGGTTTAACTCTGGGTACCAATTGGGCAATGCCAGCCATGGTACTGGGGCTGAGGACTCAAGAGATGCAGGTTCTGTCTTCTAGGTTAATTAAGAGGCATCAAACCTCTTCAGTACAAACTGGAGACTTCTGTGGGCAGATCTGGGCTCCCTCTCTGCATCTAGGCAACATTCCTCCATTCAACAAATATTAACTGAGCGTCTACCATATGCTAGGCACTGGGGAGGATACCAAGCCACATTCCCCAGTGGTGAAAGCAGACAGAGGACCATCAGGAGGGGTGGAGGTTATGGGGGCCCAAAAACCTGCCACAAGTTGCTATGACCGGTAGTACCCAGGGGTCAGCATGACCCCTCAAGCCGGCTCCGCGGACCACCAAGCCCCAAAATATAACAGGCTCGCGACACCGACAGAGGGAGTGGACTGGTAGGCCCGGGGGCAGGTGTTCAGGTAAGAGGCACACACCTGAGGTGGCGGGGTTGGAGAGGGCAGAGTTCCCAGCCGAGGGGGGAGGGGTGGCCCGGGACCCCGAAAGGGAGAAGGGGAGCGAGGAGAGGGGTTCCGGCCCCAGGAAGCGGGTGCGCGGCGGTGGCCGGCCCGGCCTTCGCCCCCGGAGCGGCTCGGGGAGGAAAGGCGAGCAGCTAGGCCGCCCAGCCGCACCTGGGGCCCCGCCCGGCACCTACCACTTGGGCGACCTTGAGGCAGCCAAGCGCACCGCGCAGGTAGTCGAGGTCACAGCGGAGGCCGGCCAGCCCGCGGCGCTGGCTCACCGGCTCGGTGGTGGGCTGGTACGGACTGCTGGCGCCCGAGATCATGGAGGTGCTCGAGGCCTCGCCCTCGAAGCCGTCCAGCTCCTCGCCGCTCCGCATGTTGCCGCCCGGCCCCGGCCGCCTCGCGCGGCCAGCCCCCGGCGCCCGGAGCTGGCGGGCTCAGCGGGGCCGCCGCATCGCCGCCGCCGCCGCCGCCTGACTGACCGCCCGCGGCCCGCCCCGCCGCCGCCTCCTTTGCGCCCGCCGCCGGCTGCGGCCGCAGCTCGGTCCGCTCAGGCTCGGCTCCCGCCGCCTCGGCAGCGGAAAAGGAGGGAGGCGGGAGCGGAGGAGAGGAAAGAGGGAGGGAGCCGGCGCGGCGGGCCGGGAGGGGGCGGAGCCAGCGCCCGTCTGCCGGCCGCTCGGCGGCGCTCCGCGGTTCGGACCGCGCCGCGGGGCCGCGGGGGCGGGGCCTCGGGAGGGGCGGGGCGTCCCAGGGCCCCGCCCTCACCTGCAGGCGCTCTGGGTTGGGGCTGTGCGGCTCGGTGCCGGGCGATCCGGGAATGCGAGGGCAGGGCTGCAGGAAACGGGGTTATGGGGACGAAGGAACCGGGGCTCAGGGGGAGAGCCGAGGTGGACACCCGGGGCACGTAGTTGCTGTCCTAGGGTGCTGCCTCAATTTCTGCGATAGAGGAAGTGGGGTCCTCTGTGGATAGGCCGGGGAACTTCCCGGTGAAGACCAAGATGTGCTGTGCGACCCCCGAGCTGCGAACAGTGCATGGCTCAGAGTGGGCCTTCCTCGGACTGTTTGGCTGACAAGAGGGAGCGAAGTGTCTGGGCTCACACACACTGGGCGTCTTGCACCAACAACCAGTTCTGAGGCCAGGGACAAGCAGAGCAGGAGTGAGAAGTCGGGGTCGCTTAGTACGGGACTGCAGGACACATGGTAAATATTTGTGAATAACTAACTCCCAACTTAAATTCTGGATCCTCCGGTCTGACCGAGGAGGGGCTCTAGCACACCCTTGTAGGACCCTTGGTGACAAAGGTTAGTTTCCTCTTAGCTGAAAAGGTTTTGCGATCTTTCTAATCATCAAGTCAGGTTAAATACAGACGTTTGCACTGAAGTGCATTAATTAGGGACAAATTTGCGATTCGAATGTGAAGATGAATTTTAAGCCTAAGTAAAAAACACTGACTTTCTAAGAATTGTCGCTTTGGTATTGAACTCTTTCACACCACAAATATGAGGAGAGCTTCCCATACTCTAGGCACTAAACAAGACACTCAACAAAGATATTATTGTTCCCATTTTACAGAAAAGAGAACTAGGCTTTAGAGCAGAAGTAGCTTGTCCCAGGCCACACAGTTGGTTCAGAGGCAAGGTTCCAACTTTTTGCACTCTACAATGTTACCTAATATGCAACTCAGATAAATGAGCTTGTGAACTCCAAGCTGAGAAGCAGTAAATACTGTAACTAAGTTGATTTCAATTTAAAGGGCTCTCACCTTTGGGATACCAAATATGAAACACCGTGACTCTAATTAATACACTATTCAACCAACAAATATTTATAGGCCACTTATGCTAAGCAATATGTTAGAGACTGGAGACAGCCTGCCAGTTTAAGAGACAAGTCGAATGACTGGATATAGTCTCTGGCCTCTGTTTTCTCCCAAAATCCCAGTGAAATGACAGTTACAGGGATTTTTTTTTTTTTTTTTTTTTCCCTTAAGGGGATAAAACCACTAGGACAAAGAATGGGAAAGGAGGCAATAGCAACAAAATGTTGGAAGCAGAAAAGCAAATGGTAAGTGATAACTGATTTATCAGATTCAAGAAAGCTAAACCCTTGGGGAACCTGGGATGGCTCAGTGGGTTAAGCACTTGCTTTGCAGCCCTGGAGACCGAGGATCGAATCCTGGCTCTGGCCCAGGCGGACCCACATGCTGAACTGGGGTGTGCCCCCAGTTCAGTTCTTGCTGGGGCCTATGCGGGAGGTTCCCGGCCCAGTTCCTGCCCTGTGCAGCCCTGCACCCACCTGTAGAGTGAAACTATATGGAAAACTAATGTTGTCAACTATGGAGACTGCTCTGACCCCTCCCCTTTCTCTGTGTGTCTTTCTCTTTCTCTCTCTGTCAAAAAAGAAAGACAATAAAGAAAGCTAAACCCTGAGCTGGCAACAGGGCAAAGCTGATATGCAACCTAGGATCTAGCACAGAACAAAAGGCTGTGGGATAGGCAGCATGAAGCACATCTAGAAGTGGCTGTGGAGGCAGGTATTTAAAAAAATAAGATCAAGCCTTTTTAAAAAGCAACTGGATCCCTGAATTCCCCCATGATATCCTTCCCCCAACACTGGAGTTTTATCCTCTGGAGAAGGTAAAATAGAGGGTCTCTTAGCTAGGGATCACTAGGTACAGTTGAAGGTAGGGCTGCCATATTGAACATTATATGTATTTGTGTGTGTATATATATCTCCCTGGATATTAGTATGAAAGCAAAAGAAATTCAATAGAGGAGTTGAAAATCTCACAGGAAATAGAGCCAAAAGACAAAGAGATGGAAAATGAGAGAAATAGTCCAAGAGAGTAAGAGAATAACAAAACTTCTATAAAGTTAAAAGAGAGAGAATGGAGGGAAGAAAACATAATATAATAATTCAGTAACACTTCCCAGAACCAATGGACATGAGTTTTGGATTTAAAGGACCAGCATAGTGAGTGGACATGGACCAGCACCCAGCCACATCTGACCACTGAGGCAAAGAGATCCTCAAGGTTCTAGGAAGAGGCACGATTGGAGGCTCCCCTCCAGTACATAACTTTTTCCTGTCCCTGGACTCTAGCCTATTTATTTCTAGTTCTAAGGACAGGCTCAAATTTTTACTTCTGCTTTTTAACAGAACTTCACAGACTTCCAGAAGGCATTGTTGGGAATCCCACATAGTAACAGATAAAACTTCAGCCTTCCTCATTGTTAAATTGCAATACAGCATGAGTTGGTGGCTATGGCTGTGCTTCCAGGTGCCTACAAGTGCGGAAGGCAAAATGAAGATAATAAATGAAAGAGAGAGAAGCAGGTAGCCCTTGGACAGGTCCCTGGATTTCAGGGTCTGGTCCACATATCGAGGGCTGCTGACTCAAGGCAACCAGACTCAGAAGAGACTGATGAATAAAGCAGAATGGTGCCAGTGGATGAATTGCTGCCAGTGGACAGACTGCCTGCAACCAAATGCTGATGCTTATCTCAGTCCCTGAACTCATCCTGGGAGAACTGCTCAAAGTACAGCATCCTTTGATATGGGCTATTCCCCAGGATACCCTGATTCAAATGGACCAGCCCTAACCTCTTCCCAAGCCCCTCAGCCTCTCCTTTAGCCCTGGGCTTGCTTGGCTCCCTCCAAAAGCAACTACCTTCAAGTCTGGGGACCCCTCACTCTCACTCCCTCCCCCAAGCACACTGATTCCATGGACTCATGGAGAGTCTCAATATCAAAAGCAGTGGTTCTAGAAGGACCAAAGAATTTAGATTCTAAATTCCATGAAGGGCTGGGAGCAAAACACCTTCTTGAACTGTGGTCTCTATGTATTCAGCCCTTGGAGGCACTTAAGGAAAGATAAGGGGGGTTGCATTTCACTTTGTTTCTTACTCAGGCCATTCCCCAGTGCATCCCTGTGACTGTTGAGGGTAGGAGTAGCTTTTCCTGTAACTTCAATTAAGCAATAGATCTAATCTACTTTTAATAAGCTCAGTGATTAGCAGGAACCCTACAGACTTCTGCCTCAAATAGAAAAACATAAACAGTGATGGTGAAGTAGAACATTTCAAGCATAAAGTATACAGTGGAAAGTTTGATTAAGTTTATCATTAACAATTATCAATATTAAGCATGAACCAAACACTCAAGAAAATCTTATGGGGGAAGCCGGGATGGCTCAGTGGGTTAGGCACTCACTTTGTAGCCCTGGGGATTGAGGGTCGAATCCCAGCCCTGGCCCATGCAGACCCATGTGCTGAACTAGGGTGTGCTTCCCATGCAGGAGGCCCCCAGTTTGGTTCTTGCCCCTCTCCCCCCCCCCTCCGCCCCCTGGGCTCAGCCCCTGGCTCAAGGGGGCGTGGCTCACATGCTGGAGGCCCCCAGACCAGTTCCCGCCCTGCTCAACCCCTGCCCACCTGTGTAGAATGAAACCATGTTGAAAAACTGATGAAGTTCAACTCTGGAAACTGCTCTGGGCCCTCCCCCTTCTCTCTGTCTCTGTCAAAAACAATAAATCTTTTTTTTTAATAGTTTATTTATTTATTTATTTTTGACAGAGAGAGAGAGAGAGAGAGAGAGAGAGAGAGAGAGAGAGAGAGAGAGAGAGAGAGAGAGAGATACAGAGACAGAGAGAGAACTGAACTGGGGCACTCCCCAGTTCAGCATATGGGTCCGCACGGGCCGGGGCTGGGACTCGATCCCCGGTCTCCGGCGCTGCAAAGTGAGCGCTTAACCCACTGAGCCATCCTGGCTTCCCCAATAAATCTTTTTTTTTAAAAAAAGAAAGAAAATCTTGTGTTTAATGTGACATGACTAACAACTTGATTTGCTTTTAAAAGGCCTGTCAAATAAAAGTACCCATATAAATTCCTTATGACTGAGGGATTAAACACAAAGATATAAAAATGAACAACCAATTTTGTTGTTTGGAAGTGGCAGTTCCATTGGGGGCCTGGCTGCGCTCCTCCAGCACTGTTCCCACATGCCTGGAGAGAGGGACCAGGGCCTGGGCGAATTCCAGACAGAATGGTTCAGGGGTTAGAGTTAACTGCTACTTGTGAAAATATTTCTCCCTTCAGCCAGAAAAATGCTCTCCAAGTCTTCTCTAAAAATAGTACTCACTGGGATTTTCCAGTTGGACATTCCTTTGGTTCCTATGACCAAGGACAACCCGAGCCAATCCATCTGCAACACTTACCAGAGCCTCTGGTGGAATCCCACCCTTTGTGGGACCCAAGCTTATGGTTTCTGCTGCCTCCAGACCCTGCTGGCACTTGATGATTCAGGGAAAGATTCATCTACTCAGCAGCTGCCTCACTTCTCTTTGGCTGCCCTCTATTCTCCACCCACAGCAGAGGAAGGAGAATGGTGTTCTGGGGAAGAAGGTAGAGAGAGTGGCTACAAGGAAATGTGGGTAGTGCCTTCATTTATCACTGGTCCCTGTGGTCATGCGGGTCCAGATGCTGGCTATACTAGTCTGTGAAGCTTGGGGAGCGGCTGAGGTAGCCAGGAAGCAACATACATAAACCAAACATTTGCTGGTGGCCCATCCCCATGTGCCAGGCACTGAGCCATATGCTGGGGCCTCACAGCTCTCACAAAAGAACTGTGGGGGTAGTAACTGTGGACCCAGAGAGGACATGCTTGCTTCTGTCTGCCTAGCATCCATCCATCCCCTCGCTTCTAATGACAGCACCCTCACCTTGTTCTGGGACTACTTCTCTTCAACTTCCATCTCCCAGGTGATGCCCACCCAGGAAGAGGGGACACCTGACCCAAGAATGACCACTCATGGTTCCCTTGCATCTTAGATTAGCTCAAGATAAGCATGAGAACTTGAGCTGAGCCAATGAGACTCCTACTCCGGGATTCTGCTCTCTAGAATGCAGGTATTTGCAAATTTCCACGTGCAGAGGAATCACTCAAAGGGTAGGTTCTCAGGACCTCCTCCAAGAGTCTGATGCTTAGGCCTAAGACAGGGGGACAGGAATCTGCTGCTATAAGTACCTACAGGACTACAAGGCCAGTACAACTGCCTAGGGCAGGAGAGGGCAGGGAAAAGCTTCAAGGAGCAAACTTGATGGCTAAGTAGAAGTTCACTAAGCAGTATGTGATCACACCAACTGTGTCTACCTTCCTGAAACAGCCTCCTTGCTTGGCATATATGGCCCCAGGCTCTCCTGACTGTCCTACTTCTCTGGTTACTCTGTTCAGTCATTTTTATAGGCCTGGTGCCTGGAGTTCAGTGTTTCTCAGGGTACAGTCATCCCCACTTATCTGCTGGGGATATGTTTCAAGACACCCACTGGATACCTGAAACTGAGAATAGTACTGAACCCTGTATATACTATTAATGTTTTTTCCTATACATACATACATACCTAGGATAAAGTTTAGGCACAGTAAGAGATTAACAACAATAACTAATAAAGAACAGAACAATTGTAACAATATACTGTAATAAGAGTTATGTGAATGTTATCTCCCTTTCTCAAAATATCTTACTGTAACCATCCTTTACTTACGGTAAATGGCTCAGTGTCACTCATTTCAGGGGATCCCTTGCTGAAGTTTTCATTTAGGCTCAATGCTTTCTGGCACAATACACTTTCTTTTCATGTCTTCCACCCATAAATTTAATGCCTTTCCATCTTAACGAAGCACTTTGCACTGTGGCCATAATTTTGCAGTTTGAGGTGTGATGGCAAAATTAGCCAAGAATTTCTTTTGCCTTCTTCACAATTTCATGAATAGAAGATTCATTCTTACTGCAGATATTAGCAACCTCAGCATACACTTTTTTTCCTTTCATTAAGTCAAGAATTTTCACCATTTAACATTTTAAAAAAGATTTTATTGTTTTTGACAAAGAGAGAAGGGGGAAAACCCAGAGCAGTCTCCATAGTTGTATGTCATCAGTTTTCAACATAGTTTTGGTACACACAGGTGGGTGGGGGCCAGGCTGAGGTTCTCCCACATGGGAGGCACACACCCTTGAGCCAGGAGCTGAAGGGGAAAGGGGTTGGGGATCGGGGAGGAGTGGGCAGAACCAAATTGGGGGCCTCCTGTGTGGGAAGAACACCTCAGTTTATCATATGGGTCCATGTGGGCTGGGGCAGGATTCAATTCTTGGTCCCTGGGGCTGCAAAGCGAGCACTTAACCCCACTGAGCCATCCTGGCTTCCCCCACCATTTTACTTTAAGGAAGCACTTTATTGCTTCTCTTTGACATATCTGAATTGTCAGCATCACTACTCTTGTGCTTTGGGACCATTACTAAGTAAAATAAGGGTGACTTGAATACAAGCAGTGGAATACCTCAATAGTTGATCTGATAACCAAGCTGGCTACTCAATGGCTAACAGACTGGGAGTGTATACAGCGTGGATGAGCTGGACAAAGGAACAATTCATGTCCTGGGCAGGAGGGAGTAAGACAGCGTGTGATTTCATCATGCTATTCAGAATGGCACACAATTTAAAACTTATGAATTGTTTATTTCTGAAATGTTTCATTTAGTATTTTTGGACTGAGGTTGACCACGGGTAATTGGAACTATAGATAAGGAGGGACTATTGTACTAGCTTCATCGCCTTTCCTAGGACTCCAAACCTTTCACCTAAGCTTCAGCCACTTATATCCAACTACCCACTAGATATTCCCCTTGTGTGTCCTGAATTCCATGAGGCCAAAATACAATTCATATCTCACCTGATGGCCCCTCCATAAAAACACCCATCTCTTTGTGAGGCCAACATGAGGAAGAAGAGGCACTTTTATAGTATATTCCATGTGCCAGACACTGCTGTACTTGATTTTCATATATTAACTCATTTAATCCTCAAAACAGCCCAATGAGGGCTAACTCCTGGACATCCTGTAGGGCTCAGGCTAGATGTCAACCTATCGAGGAATACCTTCCTGAGTCCCCAGGCTGGGTCAGGTGCTCCTGCCCCAGCTTCCACAGCCCCTTGAGTCAAAGTATTTACTTGACTGTGTTACGACTCACTGTTTACTCATCCACCTGCAGCCCTTACAGCCCATGAGCTCCGAAAGGGTAAAGGCCTCATTTATCTCTAGTGTCCTCTGGGCCTGGCTCTGGGCCAGATGCAAATAGGCATGCAAGGAACCATTCTTGGAACACCAGGCTATATTCACTGGCTGTGTAACCTCAAACAAGACTTTTCTCTCTGTGGGCCTGTTTCCTCGTCTGTAAATTGTAAAGAGTTTACAACTGTGTCTGAGACAAAGTAGACATTCAGCAAATGTTTACTCATTACTGTGGTCATTATTCTGAACAAGCAAGGCAGGGCAAGGCATTCTGGAAAGAGTAGCTATCCTAAGCAAAGTCCCTAAAGGAAAGGCCTGAGAGGTTGAGAAAGAGGTGAGCAGTTTGGGTTCAGACAAGAAGTTAAAAGGTATTTAAAGGGTGGAGGCAGGGGCAGATGGGCAGGGTATGCTAGAAACAGATTCGGAAGTTCCCAGTAGTCAGGGAGGCCATCAGAGCTTCATTTTGCTATTTAAGCAGGAGACTGACATGATCAGATTTGGGTGAAAACAAAAAGTACAGATGAATAATTCAAAGTCTTATCTCCCCTGTATCAAATGAGTAGTAGAGACTCTGTTACCTTGAATAATGTAGAGCCCTTTAAAAAGAAAAGGTCTGAGTCCCCCAAAGTACATCTGTAGATGCCTAGGGGTACTCAGACCCATTGGGGAAACGCTGGGGCAGCCAGAAATGCGCCCCCAAGAGTTCAGAGAGCCTGATTCTTGGAAGGGGTAATGATGGCCTCCCTGATCTGTAGGCATCTGAGCTATTTTTGAAGTACAGACAAGCCTTAGTTAAGATATAAGAGTGGGTAAGAAAGCATGATACTAGGACATACCAAGGGCAGACTCTGGGAGACTGAGATTAGGAAAGGGAAACGAAATAATGGCTGAGGAACATACTTATTAAAGATGTCATGGAGGTAGAAGTTTTAGGAGCTATTGTCAAAGGACTAAATGTCACACCACATTCACCTTTTAGCCGTGTATACACGGGCAAACAACTTGAAGTTGTTTATTTTAATTAAATGTATTTATTTGGAAACAATCTCAAAATTACCAAAAAAAAAAAAGTTGTAAATTCAGTACAAACACCTTTCTTCCCTTATTTGAAAATAAGTTGCCAACTTAATACCCACCTCATCCTCAAATACTTTAATAATGCATACATCCTATAAACAGGAACATTCTTCTCCTTTACCAGAATACAACCATTCAAAGCCAGAAAATCATTATTGATACATTACTACATACCACCTAATCCTCAAATCTCATTCAAGTTTTGCCAAATGATCCCATTTAGAATCATGCAGGGGTTTTTTTTGTTTTAGTTATCATAGCTCTTTAGTCTCCTTCAGACTAGAACAGTTCCTCAGACTTGTCTTGACCTTCACACTTTTGAAGATTGCAAACAATTATTTTGCACAATGTCCCTTAATTTAGGTTTGTCTGATATTTCCTCAGTATTAGATTCAGGTTATGCATTTTTTGGCAGAAATACCCTAGAAGTGATGTGTTTTCAGTACAACATATGAGGCATGTGATTGCTCTTTGTCTGTTACTAACGATATGCACTTGATCAGCTGATTAGGTTTGTGCCTATCAGGTTTCTCCACTGTAAGCTACTCTTTTTTTCCCCTTGTAATGAAAAAGCCTAGGACAACTTGAGCATCCAAATAAATATTGATTGTAATGGATTATAACCCTTGAAAAAAAATCATAGAAATTTTGATGAGGAATAGAATGCAGTTTCTCATTAAACTTTCCATTTATTTATATCAATATGGACTCATGACTTACTATTTTATTCAATGGGTTATAATCCATTACAATCATTTAAAAAATTTTTTTTTAGATTTATTTTTATTGTTTTTGACAGAGAGATACATACACAGACAGAGACAGAGAGAAGGGGAAGGGCCCTGAGCAGTCTCCATAGTTGCACATCATTGGTTTTTTCCACATAGTTTCATTCCACAGGTGGGCGCGGGACTGCACAGGGCAGGAACTGGGCCGGGGTCTTACCCTAGTGAGAACCAAGCTAGGGGCACTCCCCAGTTCAGCATATGGGTCTACACAGGCAGGGGCCGGGATTCGATCCTTGGTGCCCGGGGCTGCAGAGCAAGCACTTAACACACTGAGCCATCCCAACTTCCTTTTTTTTTTTTTTTAATGCTCAAATTGTTATTGATTTGGCCAGTGGGCTCCTGTTTTTTTTGTTTGTTTGTTTGAACATGTTTCGATCATTCTTTGAACTCTTTCTTACTTTTTGGAACAAATGTTCTGAGCTCACTTATAAGTTTCCTTGCCCCAGCCCTGGAATCAGCCATTTCTCCAAGGAGCCCTGATTTATTTCATTAGAGAATGGTATTTAAAACCTGAGATCCAGGCAAGAGATTGCTCATTGCTACAAGGTTGTTGCTGCTCCCAGGCCCTCTTAGAGCAAACAGCTAGGGAATATTTGTATGTATATAAACACACACATATGCATGCACGTATTTGCATATATTTTTATGAGTTCACAACTGATGGTTGCCAGATGGGAGGGAGTTTGGGGGGGAGGGTGAAAAAGGGGAAGGGATTAAGAAGTAAATTGCCAGTTATGAAAACAGTCTTAAAGATGTAAAGTGCAGCATTAAGAATATAGTCAATGGGGAAGCTGGGATGGCTCAGTGGGTTGGGCGCTCACTTTGCAGCGCCCGGGACCGAGGATCGAATCCCGGCCCCAGCCTGTGCGGAACCATGTGCTGAACTGGGAGCTCCCCTAGTTCGGTTCTCTCTCTGTCTCTCTCTCTCTCTCTCTGTCAAAAATAAATAAATAAAAATATATTTAAAAAGATTAAAAAAAAAAAAGAATATAGTCAATAATATTGTAACAACTTTGTATGCATAGCTAGATGGGTACTAGACTTATTGGGGTGATCATTTTGTTAAGTGATATAAATAAATGTCTAATCACTATGTTGTACACCTGAAACTGATATAATACTGCATGTCAATTGTGACTGAAATCATTTTTTTTTTGTAACTGAAATCTTTAAAAATTTAAATAAAGAAAACCATACATTCACTCTATCTCCAGTTCCAATCTGACATTTTAGTATTCTCTTTCCTTTACTTGTAACTCCCTTCCTGGCACTGCAAAACCCAGCTATTACCTTTCATGTTAACTTAGTTGATCAATGTACCTGTAACTATTCTCCCAACCCCACCATCATCCCCATCTCTGCACAGATGCCCTCCTATCACATTCCACCACCCCTTTCAGGGGGAGGCTCACTTCACCCCACTCAGATTCTGACACCCCATGTGGATACCCCCCTCCCCCACCTGGCCTGTTACTGAGTCAGGCCAGCTCCCATGAGTTTGCTCTCCTGACCCTACTTGGGCTCTGACACCTTGTGTCCCACCCCACCATGTCCCCATCCAGGAAGATGCCCTTTTCACCTGCTTGAGCTAGCACTGCATACAGGCCACTTCCCCATTCCTATCCCCACCCAGGCATTCTCATCACCTTGCTCAAGTTCCAAAAACTAGCTCTGGGTCACCCCAGCTCCCCACCCCAGCTTCAGGCCCAGCCACCTAGCATGCTCTGCCCACCTAACGGCTTTAGGGCCAAATCAGTGGGGAAGAAGATTGCCACAAAGACTTTGGTTTTTATTTTTAGCAGAGAAGCTGACGGTGGTGTGAGATATCAGTTAGTTTATCCATCGCTCCCAGACTTCTAGCCCTATAGGAGCAGGGCCTACCTTGTTCATCTCTCTATCACTGGCATCTCGGGTGTCACTCACTCATGCCCACAGTTCCTTGGAAGGTGGCAATGGTTGCTGGGGAGTGGCAGGGAGGAGGCCCCAGGAGGCCACATACTTTACTCATGTATTCAGAAGCCCACGCATGCAGATGGCGGAGAGTTGCTTTCCCCCAGAAATCAGGCAGTTGCCCAGGTGATGGAATTTATGGCGTGCTGAAAGTCTGTCTGCCCTAAAATAGCTCTCTTACTCACAGTCTAAATTAGCAGTTAATTTCTTCGAATGTTAAGACATGGTGTTTAGCACTGCCCAGGCTGGGGAAGAGTATGCACACTGGGCAGAGGAAGGCAGCACCTACCCCTGGGATCTCAGTCCCAATCCCTCTGACCTGTTTCCCCATCTAGACAGCGGCAAGTTCGAAGGCCTTTTCAAGAATTGTCTTTGTCTCTCACACAGTTAGTTCAGGGCTGGTTATGTTTCAGGACCATCATGTGTGCACTGCACTAAACACTCATCTCAAGGCATTTAGCCTATGAGGTAGGTAAGTCACCTCACCTCTTTCCAGGTGAGGATGCTAAGATTCATCAAGGTTAAATGACTTACTTGTCCACCTTTACACATTGCTAAGTTCTAGAATCAGAACTCCAACCCGTCTGCTTGACTTGGGGTTCCCAGCTGAGCTAGCCCATGTGTCAGGGCTAGAGCTATGGGCTACAGTTTTCCTTTGATGTCAGATCAGTTAAGCTCAATGACAGAAATACTTATGGTTACACATGTGGGCGAAAACCATCTGGCAGTGGCTGGTTTGAGGCTGCTTGGTGATGCCTCCCTTGAGGACTCAAAGCCACCAGCAAAGAGGTGTTGTCTGCACTCCCCTTTGTGCCCAGGTGCTCAAACAAACCTGATTCCAGGGGCAAAACCTCTCAGGGGTGTTTCACTTGAAGACCCACCAATTTAGAGACTCTGATTTCCCTCCGGGGATGGGGGGCAGTGGAGTGAGAGGAAAGAGGTGAGGCAAGAGATATTTGAGAAGCCACATGGAAAAATCACCAAGGTCCAAATTTCAAGAGTCATGACAACATACCTTGACCAAACCTGAGAAGCCCAGTGTGTGAATGCTCCCAAAGGGCATTCTGTGGAGCCTGAAGGATGTCCAGTCACAGCCAGTGGGAAAGCTCACACTTGAGCCCTTTTGAACAGTCACACCTACCCAATCACCCATAAAACAAATCAAGAATCTCTTTAGTTTAACCTTGAATCTTCCAACCCTACTTGACTGTCTATTAATATATGCCCAGGACATACTTCAGGAAACCTAGATTTAGGCTTTGACAAGCAGAAACAGGAATGTCAAGAGCAAGGCTGCCAGTGAGGGGTGTCCTCGTGCAGTTGCTCAGTGCAAAGCAAATCCCTGCCATCTGCTCACCTCCTGTGGGCCTGCTGTAAGACAATGTGTCCTCTCAGATGGGTTTTCAGGGCACAAAACCACTTAACAGTAACTGGAACTTCTGAAATACCTTTTCAACATGCACATATTATCTGTATGCAAAGTTTAAACAAGCAGTCTTTAGTTTCCTATATACTCCAAAGTTTAATTCCAGGCTAACATTTGTTAGATGACTCTGGGTAGTTCAAAAACAGATTCACAGTAAAACGGTGCCAAATATTTTATTTTTACTTTTATTATTTTTGGTGCCAAATATTTTAAATATCAAGGACAGATGTAACATGCCACAGGCTGCTGACATGTACCAAGGCACCCTCACTCTTTAAAAGAATGTACTGCCTTAAAAAGGGACATAGTTTTAAATTGTTGAATTCTTCTCCAAACAAAAATTAAGATGCTTATAATCTGAAGTTCACATCTTGTCTTCTCTAGAACTTTAAATAGTTCTTTAGTTGTTGTTTTTTTAAATATATTTTTATTTAGTTACGGTAGTTATTTTTGACAGAGAGAGAGAGAGAGATACAGAGATAGAGACAGAGAGAGAACTGAACTGGGGGAGCTCCCAGTTCAGCATATGGTTCCGCATGGGCCGGGGCCGGGATTTGGTCCCCGGCGCTGCAAAGTGAGCACTCAACCCACTGAGCCACCCCAGCTTCCCCTAAATAGTTCTTTAAAGAAGCTGATTAGGTGAGGTGAGGAGGTAGAGCAGGAAAGATAAAGGAGACTGATGATCATTTTGTAATGCCAATTAAGTCCTATACAAGAAATAGGTTCAATTAAATGCAGGGCCCAGCAGATGTAACACCCCCTTTTTATGAGCTGGTGATCTATACCAAATCTTTTATTACAAAATCATAAGCATGTAATTCTGTAACACAACAATATCACACTCAAGCACACTATATAACATTTTAGGTGAAATGTTCAAATTTCTGTCCATCTTGTGCGAGAGAAAGCAAGCCTTACGACATTATGGTGTTACTTCTGTTGGACTCTGTATTTTAGAAAAACATCATATATGAAAATATCTCAACGATCTCGTGATTTGAGTTGCTTGATGAAACAATAAAGTTGGAACACAAAGTTTAATGTTAACAGTACTGGAAAAAAATTTAACTTTATCCACATAGGAATTTAACAAGATTAGAAACACTTGAAAGGTTAGGGTCCTCTTGTCTGAAATGCTGCCCAAAGTCTCAACCTTCCCACAGAACCCTGGTCCCCACTATCTGGTAACTCCTCCCCACCCCCACCCCCACCCCCAGCCCTCCCCTTCCAGCCCATTGCTGGCCTCTAAAATTCCTCCTATCTCAAGTGTCTCCTTCCTTGAAGCTATAAGATTCCCTCAGATACAGAGCCCAGGGAGAGACTTCTGGGCTGTTTCAACTGTGGCCTGGCTCACCACACCAACAGGATGCACTGTCCATCAAAGTGGGAGTTTTGGCTTCTTCCTTCTTCCTCCTCCCAACATGCTATACAGGCCTGTCATCTGTCTCCTCCTAATCAGAACACACAATAGATATATGCCTCATCAAACCCAAGATGGCACTTTGCATGCTGTGGCTACCTGCAGGCCTTGAAGGGTACGGAATACAGTACTAAAGGGCAAGAGCTGTCCTTGCCCCCAGAATTGAGGGCTCGGGTGTGGAAATACCTATAGGATACCCATCCCTCCAACTCCTCATTTCTACCGAGATGAGATATTTAAACCACAAAATGTAAAATGCCACAAACAGAGAGTAGATTCCACAAGGGTACAAATAAGGATGCTGGAACAATAGAGGTATTAGGGAGTTTCCTAGAGGTATTTTCAGGATCAACAATCACACTGAAGACCTACCATATGCCAGGCACATGTGTACCTCCTTTAATGTTCACAGTGATTGGAAAGAAATTTTATCCCTTTTACAAAGGAGGCCCGGGAGGGGTGAAGTTCCTTAATTGGGGTGGTTTTTCTTGTTCTGCTTCTTGATAAATTTCTCATCTATCTAAACTGTATTTGCCTGATTCAAAAGTAGTAAGAGGGGAAGCCAGGATGGCTCAGTGGGTTAACACGTTGCGTACGGCGGGGTTTAAAACCCTCATACCGCTCTGTTCCGGCAGGTATTTAAATGAGACCACATTGAAATGAACTCTTCTCTTTAAAATGCTATTGCTTCCATACTATTTATAACTTTTCAATGAAATTTTTTGTACTTATGTAAATTTATCCATTGATATTTGCTCGTTATATATCAACCAAACCTCATTAAATAAATCTTGCAAAAAATAAAAGATCAAGTGTAAAAACGAGAATTCTCATTACCCGTCCTTAACGCATGGCTCAGAAAAAAACGAAGATTCTCGTGATCTGTACGCAATGTGTTAAGAGCTCACTTTGCAGTCCTGGGGACCCAGCATCGAATTCCAGCCCCAGCCAGTGTGGACCCATACGCTGAACTGGGGAGTGCCCCCAGTTCGTTTCTCACCAGGGTGAGACCACTGCCCAGTTCCTGCCTTGTGCAGCCCCACACCCACCTGTGGAATGAAAATATGTGGGGGGAAAAAAATCAATGATGTGCAACTACGGAGACTGTTCTGGGCCTTACCCCCATTCTGTCTCTGTATCTGTCTGTCAAAAACAACAAAAATAAATCTTAAAACAAAAAAAAAAGTAGTAAGACTTCTTTCTGTAAGGTAAGAGGAACCACCAGGACTGAAACCTATCAAAGACCATGCCCTCCCCAACATTTCAACTGCCTCCCTCAATACATTGCTCCCAACCCAGAGGTGGCAAAAGAGGGAATCCAAAGGCCAGTATGTGTGAGGACCACCCAAGTAACGGGTAAGCTGGTCTCGCATGCACACTCAGACACCTGCACTGGTGAAGATCTACATCTCAGGGCTTGCCAAAAGCCCTTACCACAGGTGACCTCCTCCACCAAGCTCTTCATGCCTAAGAGGCAAAGGTCCTTCCAAGAAAGAAGTGTGGCAGGTACCTCAGCCTGCCTTTCTCAGCAAAGTAACTGTGACTGCAGCCCCTTCTCCCTTTTTACAAGTATGTTGTATACTTTCTCTTTGGGTATATTCTCTATTATTTTTTCCTACATAACAAGAATGACTTCTACATCCATGACAAGGGAAAAAGGTTAAATAAGAGCCCACGTGCTCAGGACAACAGATAAAAACAAGGTTCAATTGACATATTTTCTCCACCGGCTTTAAATGAGTACGATGAATACTTGCATACCACAATTAGTTCAAACTCAGAAACTAGACTTCTTGGGTTCAAATTCTGACTCTGACCTTAGTAGCTGCTTAGCTTATCCATGCCTTAGTTTTCTCATGTGTAAACTAAGATGAAGATCATAGCAGTACTTGCCTCACAGAGCTGTTGTGAAGATTAAATCAATGTATATAAAACATCTAGAGTTGTCACTGGTATATAGCAACCTCTAATTACAATGTTACTGTTAGTGTCATCAAATAATCCCCCAAATTAGTATTTATTCACCAAACTTCCTAAACTCAATTGGAAGGCAAAATATAACAAGTTATTAATTTCTAATATTGCTGATAGGTATGCAGAATGATGTAAGCTTTATAGAAAGGACTTTGAAAACATCAAACAAAAACTACAGATGTTATCTTTTGACTAGGTAATCCCACTGCTAGGAATTTACCCTGACGATACATCTCCACAAATAAAAACATATGCACAAGGTTATTCACTGAGGCATTATGTAAAAACAAAACTGGAAACATCTTAAATGTCCATCTATAGGAAACTGGGTTGAATAAATATGGTACATCCAGATAACTGAGTACTATCAGGCCATAATTAATAAAAAATGAACTGATGTATGAGTAAAACAACTTTTAGGCCATGTTAAATTTTAAAAAGTACATATTGTATGCTTATTGAAAGGGCCTATATGCAACAGCACCCAGTAACATTAAGTATGCCTACAGTCAAGATCTTGAGTTTCTAAATACCAATCTCCACTAAAACAAAGACTTCTTAGGAATATGGCTGACTCCAGGTCAGACGTAGGGAAAACATAAGGTGAGCCTGGAATGTCTTTTCGTGCAAAAAAAGGAAGGAAATGCTCAGACCAATTGGGGTATGTCAAAAGGACACGGCTGGTAAGTCTAGTATTCCGAATATAAAAAGAACTTTCACAATTTAGTAATAAAAAGACAACTTAATTTTTAAATGGGCAAAGGATTTAAATACCGGTAGACAAGAGACAATTCTCCTAAGATATACAAATGGCCAATAAGCACATGAAAAGATGCTCAACATCATTAGTTACTGAGATAAAACCTCACAACGAGGGTGGCTGTAATTAAAACAAAAAACTCCCAAGAAATAAGTATTAACCAAGACATGGAGAAATTAAAAGCTTTATACCAAAGTTGTCCAACCTGCAGCACGTGGGCCACATGCAGTCCAAAAATTTGTAAACTTTCTTGAAACACTATGAGATTTATTTTTAGCTCATCAGTTGTTATTGTTAGTATATTTTATGTGTGGCCCAAAACAATTCTCCCAATGCGGCACAGGGAAGCCAAAAGGCTAGACATGTCTGCCTTATACATTGCTAGTGGAAATGTAAAATGGTTCAGTTGCTAATAGTTTGGTGATTCTTCAATTAAAACAGAATTGCCTTATGACCCAGCACTAGGTATATGCCAGAACATGTTTACACAAAAACATATATGGATGTTCATAGCAGCATTATTCATAACCAAAAATTAGAAATCCAAATGTTTTACCAACTAATAAATGAACAAAAAAATCTATGCAATGGGATATTATTAAGCAATAAAAAAGAATGAAGTACTGATATATGCATGCTACAACACGGATAAACCTGGAAAAATTATGCTCAATGAAAGCCAGACACAAAAGGTCACATACTTGTATGATTCCATTTACATAAAATGTCCAGAATAGATCTGTGATTGCCAGGGATGGGGATAAGAACTGAGACTGACTACTAATAGGTATGGAGTTTATTTTGGGCTGATGAAAATGATCTAGAACTTGATAATGGTAATAGGTGCACAACATCATGAATATACAAAATATCCCTGAACTAAACGTATTAAAATGGATTTTATGTTGTGAATTATCTCAATTTTTAAAAAAGGACACAGCTAGTTTGAGGCCCTCATTCATCAAATTTGGGGCAAGCTGAGCATTGAAGAGTATTAGTGTGACACATTTAGTTTTTTTTAAATCCATAGTAAAAACCACCACTCAAAAAGGAGATCAGAAAACTGTTCTTTACAGATGAAACCAGCTAATAATTGTAAGAGGAATAATGGGATAAGAAAATTACCATTTGGGGATGCTGGGATAACTCAGGAGTTTAAGAGCTTACCTTGTAATCATGAGGTTCAGGGTTCAATCTCTGGCCCTGGTTCACACAAACCCATATGCTGAACTGAAGCGCAACTGGCAACTGCCGAGATGGCTTGGCAGCCATCCTTCTTGCTTCCCATGTGGGTGCCCCTGGTTTGGTTCCCACCCTGTGTGGCCTCACATCCACCTGTGTGGAATGAAACCATGCCTTGACTAATGATGTACTACTATGAAGACTGCTCTGGGCCCTCCCCCATTCTCTCAACTTCTCAAAATAAGTAAATCTTTAAAAATTACCATTTCAGGGGAAGCCAGGATGGCTCAGTGGGTTGAGCACTCACTTTGCGGCCCCAGGGACTGAGGATCAAATCACGGCCCCGGCCCTGGCCCGTACAGACCCATATGCTGAACTGAGGAGTGCCCCCAGTTCAGTTCTTGCCAGGCCCTATGCGGGAGGCTCCTGGCCCAGTTCCTGCCCTGTACAGCCCCGTGCCCACCTGTGGAATTAAACTATGTGGAAAAACCAATGATGTACAACTATGGAGACTGTTCTGGGCCCTCCCCCTTCTGTCTCTGTATCTCTTTCTCTCTCTGTCAAAAACAATAAAAATAAATCTTTAAAAATTACCATTTCAGAACTACTGTGAAAACTAATTTAGGTAAGCATTATCAGGGGGTGCTATAAGTGATAAAAGGTGGTACAAGTCTAAGATATTCAGTGTATCATCTCAGTTCGAGATCTGGGCACCACATTAACTAAGGACTCAAACCAAGCACTACCAATAGAGGCACAATGTGGAACATGTACAACCTTACTTATGGAGCATTCTTGCAAATATTTAACCTGAATCAAATCATGAAGAAATCACAAGGCAAATCCAGAATGTGGAATTTTCTGTAAGACAACTGGCCTGACTCATCTCATGTATTTAGGGGTAAAATACCCTGATGTTTAAAACTTATTTTAAATGCTGCTGAGGGGGCAAGGGGGGAATGTGTTTGGAAAGAGAGATATAGAAAAGAGTGTGTTTGGAAAGAGATATAGAAAAGAGAAACAGAGAAAGCAAATTTAGCAATAAGTTAGTAACTGGTGAATTTATATTAAAAACAGTGCATATTCAATATACTCAACTTCTCTATAGACTTACCCTTTTTCAAAATAAAAAGATGCAAACATTTGTATAATCAGCTTTAAAGAAAAATCCAGGGGAAGCCGGGATGGCTCAGTGGGTTAAGCGCTCACTTTGCAGCGCTGGGGACCAGGGATCGAATCCCGGCCACAGCTCGTGCAGAACCATATGCTGAACTGGGAGTTCACCCAGTTCAGTTCTCTCTCTGTCTCTGTATCTCTCTCTCTCTGTCAAAAATAAAAATAAAAATATATTTAAAAAAAGAAAAATCCAACATGCTTAAAATAAGTGTAAGAATCTGAAACACAATGCATCTCTAATGTAAGAATCTGATTTTTTAAAATGTATTGTACTGTTCCCTATTGAAACAGGTGAAAAGCATTATGGCACAGTTACTCTTAAAATTCCTCTATGAATCCTCAAGGCTTCTAAATTAGTTAAGTGTAAACCAATTGGCCCAATTCAGACAATCACAAATGTACTCAAGGTAAGAAAATACACTGGAGAGATGGGGGGGGGGGCCAGGGGCAGGGGGAATCAAACATATGGTGATGGAAAGTGAGCTGATTCTGGGTGGTGAGCACATAATGCGATGTATAGATGATGTAATGTAGATTGGTACACCTGGAAACAATGTAACTGATATCAATCATTGTAACCCCAACAAAGTTAACAAAAAAAAAAAAGAAAATACACTGGACAATTCACAGCTCAAAATATGGCTTTCAAAAAAAATTTGTTTGAGAGGTGAGAGTGAAGGTGGGCAGGGGAAGGGCCCAGAGCAGTTTCCACAGTCATACACCATCATTTGTGAGTTTCATTCCACACAAGTGGATGTGGGGCCAAGATGGGCAAGCACCTAACGACCTTGCCGTCATCTCAGCAGTTACCAGTTTGCACCACAGTTCAGCACATGGGTTTGCATAGGCCGGAGCCAAGATTTGATCCCTGGACCTCACGGTTGCAAGGCAAGCGCCCAACCTATTGAGCTATCCTGACATCCCTCAAATGTTTTTGCTGGGGAAGCCGGGATGGCTCAGTGGGTTAGGTGCTCACTTTGCAGCCCTGGGGGCCGGGGATCGAATCCCAGCCCCGGCCCGTGTGGACCCACATGCTGAACTGGGGAGTGCCTCCAGTTCAGTTCTCACTGGGGTGAGACCCCGGCCCAGTTCCTGCCCTGTGCAGCCCCGCCCACCTGTGGAATGAAACTGGAAAAACCAATGATGTGCAACTATGGAGACTGTTCTGGGCCCTCCCCCTTCTCTCTGTCTCTGACTCTGTATCTGTCTCTCTCTGTCAAAAACAATAAATAAATCTTTAAAAAAAAAATGTTTTTGCTTTAACAGAATTCCTGATAATTTCAAGTCAGAGAAATATGCATTTTAAGTTGCATGGTAGATACCCGACATGATTAGCAGACAATTCAATGTATCTCTAGTTGGGATAATTTATCATAAAGAAAGTCACCAAAAATTGTAAGCAGTCTGGATTCGTGTTTATTGAAGCCAGTAATCAGAGACATCTTCTTTTCCAGCACTAATAAGCAAGGTTCCACATGACTGCATAATGCTTCTGGATAGAGCCACACCTCTGGACTAAGGCTGGTTGGGGAACATCTGCAGTCCTAATTTTAAGTTAAAAACACCAATAAACTTAGTAGGGAGACAACAGTGAATTTTCACTTACAGCATCAACATTGTTAAGGTTATGATGTACAGAGCAGTCACTTTCAACTTTGTTAAACTAATAAAACTAATTTCAGTTTAAATACTGATTTTAAAATGCCAATCAAAAACAAAAAGTGCAAACAAAATTAAATAATTCTAGCAGCATACCCATTGCATTTTTAGGAAAGATCAATTCATGGCCTTAATGTGGCCACATCTTCAAAATTGGGCTTATTTCTTTGACTTTTCCATTTTAAAGACAAACAGCAGATTTAACCACTATAATGTATATAAATAGTCATAAAATTGTCTTTAATAGTCTACCATACAAGTGTATTCTGCAAATAAAATGACTTTTACTTTAACAAGTAAAGGCTATTTATTGTTTGGCCTTTGGTTCCAATGCTTGAAAACCCCAAAATGACAAAAAAAAATAAAAAATACCTCCCCTCCTCCCACTTCCCAAAAAGAATCCTGTAGCTTCCCAAAGTTGGTAGACTTTGGCAACCACTGAGCACATGACACTATGTATCAGTTTCTTCTGATACTAGGAGCATCCACTTGTCATGAGAAAACTAAGTGATCTTCAAGAAACCTTCCTTCACAAGACAGGTGTCTCAACATCTCATAGGTTTTTAGTACATTTTATATTGACACAAAAGTGCTTATCAGTTTAAATGATAAAAAATAGAAAGTAAAATTGTGTTAAAATTTTATATCACACTATATCCCTCTTGGGCATGTGCCTTTCCAAAAAGTCTTTGTTTCTGAGGTCACTCATATTTGTGCCCCACCCTCCAGCTGCTATAGAGGATTAAGTGACCAACCCCACAATTAGTGTGGCTACAAGTTGTTTGGCATCTATTGGTCACTACACCACAACTATCATTCCACAGTCATTACTTGGACAATCTGGTGATTGGAAGCCACGATACATTAAAAAATAAACTAAATTTAAAAATTGGGAGACAGTATTTTTTTCAAAAACAAAACTGGCACAAGAAACATGGTTTTATGTTTGTCAGAAAGGCAAGTAATTCAGCTTTCTCCTTAACAGTGTTCCGACCTTTACAAAAAAAAGCAATTCAAGACAGTTTTAGGGTCTTATTACACAGGATATTAAGTTATGCCCAGTATTATGTTAGTGGTCAGTCAATTCTGATATGTAAAAGTAATGACATTAGGGAAGTTATACTCAGACACAGTACAACATTCATATAAAAAAAGTAAACTCCACATAAATGAACTGTGGTTTTTCCCTTGGTTTGACAACAAATGTTTTATACATTAAATTAATGGTAGTGTTTGCATTTAAATGTCCCATATCATATATAAAATTAAAAACGCCATTTCAAATCCACAGAAGTCATTTCCAGAATGGTGGTGTGACATGACAATGTGCATGAATTTGACCTAATGGTGACACCTGAAACTCATATTTCCATAAGAAAAAAGGCTACATTTTATGAAAAACACAAGAGAATGTATCATTTCCATTTTCAATATAAAACATTCATACTTATTTGTCCATCTGATAGCACTGATCAGACCAGGGAGCTAGGACAAGGCCTTTTTGCATAAGTGGAACTCCATGATGGCTTCCACAGACCATAAGGCAGGGACTGGTGCAAGCCAATTAATAAGTGAGCAGTTACATTAAAAACCTCCCTCAAACTCTCTGTAGCACATTACATTATGGTAAAATGACAGGTTGGTCACCCATTCTCTATCTGTAGGCCAGCCTGTGGTAGTAAAAAAAATTTATATTTAAAAACAAAGCAGGAGCTATTTAGAAAGCACAACTCAAAGTAAACTAATTTCATAACTGCTGACTTTAAACACACCCACAGTGACCATATGCCCCAGTGCACATTTGCGGAGCCCAACACCTCCCACCAAGGACATGGCCTAGGCCAAGCATGTGAGTCTTAGGCAGCTGCCATATTCTCCACCACTGTGTCAGCTCCGCCCGACTCGGGTACCCCCACACTTAACACATCTTTCATAAGTTTAAAGATGCATTCAGAACAAACAAGTCTAATTCCCATTTTGATTAGTGTTTAGTCTGGCTATGTTTCTGACATTAAGTCTGAAAATGATTATTCGAGTTCTACTGAACACACAGTATTTACTAACACTGCTCATCTCCTTCCTCCTCCACCTCCTTCAACATTCAGTTCCCCACTATTATCATTTTCTCTCTTCCTTTCAGCCTTTTTTGTTCCCTGGACTTTCTCCTATTTTCTGCTTCCCAAGAACAAATGAATTTGCTAGCACACAATTGGTCAGACTAACCACCATCTGATCAAGGATTTCCTGGTCTCATTTGTGCTACCCTGAAAGAAAGTAGGCCTTCTTTCTCTGGATCTACCTTCCCCTCCACAAGAAGTCCCAGCTGTACTTGCTTCCTACGAAAGTCACATGCCTGAGAGTCCAAGGGTTATCCTTAACATAGAGGTCTGACACATAACCTTCTTAAATGTGCAATTTATACTTGGAGAAGCCAATGCAGTATTTTTCTAAGTTCATCTCCCCTGCCCCAAAAAACTGATCGCATGTGCCATATCAGAAAAATCCTGGTCTTAGCAGATCAATATACATAGTTATTTGGTCATTTTACAGATGCACTTTTAAGGAAGATCAGGCTTCATTTTCTGTTGAAGAGTTTGTTACCATGGAGTCTGGTTTTCGAGTCATTCTATCCAGTTCTTCCTGAACATTTGTCAACACAGTCTTTTGTCCTTTAAAAAAAAAAGCAGCAGTGATGGAAGACTAGAAAAGAATTTTTTAAAAAAAGGAACATAAAAGACTATATAGACTCCTGTAATCATTTGTGGTGATAATAACCTCAGTAAGAATGAGGAAAGCTTTTTTTTTCATTGCAGGGGTTATGAGAAGACAGACCTTAATTCAGTCCTTAATTCCAAATGTCACAAGACTGTGTCCCCCCCACCTACACACACACACACACACATACACACACACACAACAGCCCACTGCCCACTGCTTGGGGATGCGATGCCCTGTGCCAAATACATGGGCCTTTCTGAAAACCCTCTCACCACCTCACCCTATGCACTGTCATTGCCATCTTCCAGGAGGTGCTTGCTATCGAGTTTCTGGCATGCAACAAACTACTTTTTGTGCCTCAAATAGAACAGGTATTTAGGTTTTTTTTCAAATTATAACACTCTAAACTGACTCAAATGGACAGCCCAGGAACACTATATTTCAATATGAAAAAAGACCAGACTTATAATATTGCACAAAGTCAGTGTTCATATTTTTTTGTTGTCAAATACTAATTGGGACCTGGAAATGACCCCTATTTCCTGCCAGGAAATACCAGTTACAACCTGGACCACCAGACCAGACTCTGAGTCTCCAAGAACTCAGAAGCCCATGAAGGCCTAGGCTGACGTGAGGATAGAGTTACTTCCTGAGGGCCTCCTTTGATATAAAAACCCCAATTAGGGAAAATACTGGATTAATATTTCTTATAGCCAATGGAAAAATTAAAAGCAAATAACTATTTTATTATTATTATTATTTTCTTTCTATTTTTGAACTGAACTGGGGGCCTCACTGCATTCAGGAAGCACACCCCAGTTCAGCATGTGGGTCCGCCTGGGCCAGAGCCGGGATTCGGTCCTTGGGGCTTCAAAGCGAGCGCTTAACCCACTGAGCCATCCCGGCTTTCCCTCAAGTAACTTTCTTAAATGGCCCCAAGCTTCCAGGGAAAATGTATAATTTCCAAAGAACTTGATTCTTTGCTTCAGAGACCTCCAAGACACAAACTTGCCCTACCAGCACACATGGAAGGACTTGGAGAGAGATGTATGTGTGGCAAGGTGGGGAACTTCATGGAGGAAGAAATGACAACCCTCCAGTAAGACAGGAAGGGTTCACAGGCTCTACCTCACGGCAAGATTGGGGGCAGTGAACAAAAATCCTTATGAAGTATCACAGAAAAGTAAATAAACAAAATGTCAATGGTACATCTTAGACCATGACCCCCAATGGATAGAGCTTCTACACCAGCACCACGTGTATGGTTTAGGATCTACCTCAACTCACCCAACAGTCAGTTCCTGAGAACCTGAACAGACATAAATCCCACCTTCAATGTGCCTAGAAAACTGCACGATAATAAGGTAATCCTACTGTAAAGTATATTGCTCAGTATAAAGCGGAGAAGTATATCCTTGCTTGGCTGTTCAGAAAAGCGAGGGTCTGCAGGTCAGGTGAAAGCAGACTCTCCTGTCTGCCTCCCCATCTTCCAGCACCCCTCAACCAGAAGGGTCATGAGTCTCCGAGGGTCCTTCAGTACCTGACTTCTTGGCTGTATTCTGTACCCCACCAGCACCAGGGCTTCCAGGAGAGCCTGTTTTTTTACTCAACAGACTATTGAAGAAGCTGGCCAACACCCCTTCACTTGCTGCATTATCTAAGGAAACATTGAGAAAAAACAGCATCACATAAACTGGATGGCAATTAAACAAAAAAAACCTAATATTCAACTTGCAATTATCCATTCGTGGCTACCATCTTTCTAGGATATAGGTTACTGAGCACATTCATTCTTACATCCTGCCACTGCTGAGGCTTGTTACACGTTAGCATGAGTAAGTAGAAGACTGTTCAGGTTTCCCACCTGTTTGGGGGACATACTAGATACCCTGTGATCTGTATCATTTCCCTGTTGATGCAGCAGTGTCTTTCAAAGTTTTATAAGCCCTTACCACTTCAAAGCTGTTGTGAAAAGCTCTTACTCAGAATGGAATATAGCCACTGAACATGCAAGAGTAATAAAATAAAATTTTGTTTTGAGGATCTTATTACATACAGCCAGTATCTTTGGGTATTATTAGTAAGTCACTGGAATAAGAACTACTTAAACTAATAATTAAAGAAATAAGTAACTGAGCTTCATAAGAGAAGTGAAGGGGGGAGGTAAAGAGCCCCACAATTCATTTATGGTAATAATATACACATAATGAGAAAACCAAGGACTCAAAACACATTATTTTAAAATACTTTATGTTGTATTCCTCCCCAGAGGAACCTGCAAGGCTTAACCAATGCCTTACACAAAGCCAGATGCAAGAGCCACCAATTCTAACAAAGGAACAGGCATTGGCCTCTGCCAACTACAAAATTCCTCATCCCTGAGAGGGGATATGGAAAGCACCCCTTCTTGTGGAAGAAAACAGCCCAGCCACTATGAGTCTCTACTTTCCAAACCCAATCATGCAGCCCCTATAGAGCTCAAGCCTAGGACTACACCACTTTCCACAGAGACAGGATACATACTTTTGATGTTTGGGTCCGGCTTCTTTACTGATGTGCCTGGGGAGGCACTTGGCACGCTGGCTGGCCCTCCCCGGCCCTGGGTTCTTGGAGAGCCAGAGGGTCCTCTTGCAGGGGATTCCTAAGTCCAAAACCAGCCCAAGTCATGCACAGGCATAAAAATAACAGAAAATACATATTCCAAAAATGAAGTCATGCTTCTGCGGGGTATATTTCACAGTCTAGGGAAAAGAATGGCAAAACTGGGTGTTTGTTCCCAGCTCAATCCCTTTCTAGACCTGTTTCTTCTGAGAGGAGAGATAATGGAGATAATAAAGCCTGTTCACTTTAACTCCCAGAGCAGTATTCCTTCATCAGATATCTTCTGAGTTTCTACTGTGTTCCTGGCCCTGGGCCTTTAAGGGGACCAAATTCCCTTTGAAAAGACAAAAGCCCACAGAAGCTTTTATAATAGTATAAAGTCTGAAGACACCCATGACACTGGGCCTTGACCCTCTGTTTAAGGTACTCACGGAGGCTCTCGTGGGCGTGGCAGGCTGCTTGGCAAGGAGTGACTGCAAAGAGAGGGACACACTGGCCATTAATCAAGGCCTGCAAAGTGCACTGAAGGTCTGGAGAAACTTCCAAATATTCCACTAGAGGGCACCATTTAACAACAACCAAGTTATACGTTTCACACTATAAATGCAAAAAATTTCAATTGAGCAGTTTGTTATGTGGTGAAAAAAATACTCCAAGTAAGCAGTTTTGAAGCCAAGGAAGCAAGATCACAGGAGGAACAGTTGGCAAAAGAACTGTCAACACCCACTGCTAACCTACCTGCACCATCAAACAGACCTATGACATGTCTAACAGTCCAAGCAAAACAGTTTGCATTCTGAACTGTCAGCTTGAGTAAGTTACTTTCCTCACCTACAAAATGAGCATATCAGCTTACCTACCTTTATGAACAGATTGTGTGAGGCTATGTGAAATAATGGAATGAGGTCAGGGCATTTGGTAAACTGTCAACATGGGAAGTATTAGGCCAGGAAACCCACATTCCCAGAGAGAAAGAGTACTTAAAAAAAATAACTAAGCCAACTACTATAGGAGAATCCGCAAGGCAGGCAAGGAATCCCCCGAGGCAGGTCATCTAACCCCTACGCTGTGCCAATCCTAAAAATGGGAGGGAACAAGGAAACCTGGTCGCAACTACTGCAGTGCCGCCAGCTCTGACACCTGCAATCTCACCCCAGGGAATTGGTATTTCACTCATGATCAGCCCTTTGCTCTGGCCTCACTGGTTTTCTTACCTGTTGCTTCATTAGGAACACCTGCTCATCCTCTGCTGCCAACTCTTTGTCATGGACCAGCTGTGAAGGGAAGACACACATTCATTTGTGGTCACAGGCCAGGAACACCCAAACTACTGTCAAAATTCATGCTGAAAGGAGAATCTTGGGCTCAGGGTCTCCATATGGGTCTGGGGAGAGTCCCTTCTGAGACTGCAAAGCTGTTTCTCTAGCCTGGCACAGATCCTATGCCAAGACCAGCCTTGGCATGTGGCCAACTGATATTTTTTAAGTCTGGCAGGCTCTAAACACTTCCCAGATCAGAGTCTGCAGGAACTCACAAGAGCAAGGGGGTTTATTAACAGAGTCCACAGGCGGTGGTGGCACTGTCAAGTCTTAATAGGAAACTTCAACCCCACTCCATGTGGACACTCCATCACTCATGTCCCACCACCTAGATCCATTTACATAACCCTAGACCCCATCTAAAAGACTTTTCTCTAAACGCCCTTGGATTACCTTCTCTCCCTCGCCCCCTGGATGGTTCAATGTGTAAGAGTTGGTTCTTTATAGGTTTCTTTTCCCATCAAAAAAATAAAAAAATAATAAAAATAAATAACAAAAGAAAACACCTACAATTCTTAAAGTGATTGAATTGTGTACCTTTCTCACAGGTGGTTTCATGATAAAGTCTTCATATGCATCTTCTGGCTTC
This sequence comes from Craseonycteris thonglongyai, assembly GCA_004027555.1. NCBI lineage: Eukaryota > Metazoa > Chordata > Mammalia > Chiroptera > Craseonycteridae > Craseonycteris > Craseonycteris thonglongyai. Next base: position 15,208 of record PVKE010008971.1, on the reverse strand, counting down.
ACAGTTGTGAAATTTTCATGTAAAATAGCTATTTTCTTTTCATTGTCCCAGCCTGCAGGTCTACAGGCAGAGAAACAGGAGTTGACTTGTTTTTTCCTGCAACTGCCTTAGAGAGTACTCAGAGCACATTCTAGGTAGGACTCCTGGTGAGTTCTTTTCCCATAAGATCTGGTCTGTAGTTGCTGGGGCTGGCTTTAACTTTCAGTAGGCATGCCAAAATTTACTTCAGGTCTAACCTATCAGATACACATTGCAGGTCCTGCTCCATACTGAGCTCATGGGACCCAAGGCCTAAGGAGCCAGAATGGGATCTCATATAGACTACACCCACATCAAGTGTTCAGAACTTTCCTACAACTCCACCCAGAAGTGCAAGGACATAAGGGGGCCTTGTTCCAACAGAGTACACAATGCAGAGAGCAGCACAGAGGACAGAGCTCAAGATGGGACTGTTCCTCTTGGGCTTTGGCCTGCAGGCACCCTTCCTCTAAGTTGTTTCTCTGAGAATTCTTCTAACAACAGTTTCCTTGTGGATTGGTTCACTAATTTTACTGGTATAGGAAGACGTACCCTAGAGCCAAGTGAAGATACCAAGAGCTGTACTCTTCTGGGACCCAAACCAAATGGACACAAGGAGTCCTTGACACTTCTGCATGAGTGTTGCCCGGTGGACATCTTAGGACAGAATGGTACCCAGTTTCCATTAAGTTAAGCCACAGTCTATGGTTCCCACCAGACTCTCCTAAAGAAACAATTATAAAATGCCCTACATAATATACTTTTGAACTCTAGAAGCTCTAAAAAATGACAACCAGTTGTTCTCACAGGCCTCTCATTCCCCATCCAACTTCTGCTCCATAACTCTATAACTAAGGAGGTACTTAGTCAAGGTACTCCACCCAAATGAGTTTGCTAATGTCACCAGCTCCCAAACAGGCAACTACTTCTAGGGCCAAAAGTGCAAAGCAACACTGCCTGATCAAGATACTGCCATGACCCACACAGACTTCAGGAGCTGCAAGATGCTTCTCCTCCCCAGATCAGCCCTAAACCCTGCTAGTCTCCTTGTCCTCCTATACCCTGGGGTCACATGGACATTGACTGACTCCAAAAACATACTACTCAGTCTTGTGTCCTTGGTGCCTGCCTATGATTCTCGAAAATTGCTCCAACCTTCTAGATTTGCTGTCTGCATGCAGCCCGCGTGAGGATCTCCCTGAATGTTCAGGAGGCAACCAACCTATTCAGTCCCCTGAGAGCTCCTGTCCCTCCCATCCCTCTATTCCTTCTGGCCTGCCTGGCACATACCACTCATCCTTCCAGCATCACCCCCTCTACTTTCTCTGTTCACTTTAACTCCCAGGGCAATATTCCATTACTGCCCTAACTCCCAGGGCAATATTCCATTATTGCCCTACCCCGCCTCAGCTGTGTGTCCTTCCCTACCGTGCCATGTGCAGAGAACACCTCTCAATTTGTTTCTGTGTCCTCAGCATAGAACCTGGGCCCCTAGGAGGTGCTCAGGATTTGCTAAATGAACTGTAATTCTCTTTTAAGGCAAGAGGCTATTTAAGCCTAAAAACACTTATCTACTAGTATAAATCTTCTGAGACACCATAGCTTCAATGTTAGTTTATACATCTACAACACTCATCATTCTCCAGTGAGACAGATACAAACTCAGGCAAACAGGTATCCAAGTCTCTGTCCAGTGGCTCCCAAAACATTACATGCTGGAAACACAAGCATGAAATATAGCCAAGGCCCATGCTGATAATGACACCTGCTGATGGGCCAAAAAACCAGATGGTTCAACAGAAAATATGCAGAATCCCCAAATCCCCAATTCTCTGTACTTCTCCCTCCTCCAGCCAAAGCATTACCAGAGTTGACAATAAGATGGCTTAAGTTCTGGCAACTTGTTCTCAATGAATAAAGGTAGCACCCCTGAATTCACACCACCCACTTCCCTCAGACTGGAAGCAGAATGGCAAGTGATCTGCAAAGAAGCAGAGAGGGAAATCTGGGTGTACCTATCACCTATGAGGTCCAACCCAAGCACTTTGCCCCAAGGCAGCAGAAAGCTAGCTGTGTAAGTAAGAGACAGAAGGCACCTTACTTGGAAGGATAACATGTAAAGAGCAAATGTACTAAAAAGAAAAGTTTGAAAGCATCACTTATAAAGAACTCACATAAAAACCGCATCCTTTTCCACAACTAAGGCAGGTGTGGTAAAGTGGAAACCATAAGTTTTATGAACAATGTACTTATATAACAAGTCAAGGTTTTTCTCTTCTTTCACTGATGTGTAAATCAAGGCAGCTCCATCTAATCAGTCTGCTTAAGGAAAACCAACTCACTGCAGAGACAAAAGCAAACACATAAAATACAAACACAATCCTCACACTACTACTCATAGGTTAATCAATTTTTGATCACTACATTATCAATATAAAGTATTAAAATTTAAAACTAAAAAGGTAATAGCAGCAGATGAACCAGGTAAAAAGCAAAAAACATGCTGATGCTAGCAGGCCATGCAGTTCATTTTTTAACATGCAAACTTGTCTTCTGAACCATCAGACTGCTTTCCCGTCAAGTTAATGGTTCTGAGGCTAGCCCAGAAAAACACCCTCTACATATCCAAGGGACACGGATTCTTTCCCACGCAGATACTCACAGGTAATCAAGCTTATCATTAAGCGTATCTTTCATGAGATGGGCACCTACATGTATTGGTACCCGCCACTGAGCTACACAAGCTAAAGGGTCCAAAGGAAATGATAGGAATCTCTTTCTCACCCCCACCCTAGGGGATGAGATTATGGCACCTACTGCTATTAGATTTTTACAAAAATAGGCTCAAAAGACTACTGAAACAGCATCTTTCTCATGGACAGCACAAAAGATAAACATATGGGAAATAACTGTATCTAAAGCAAGCTTGTCCAACCTATGGCCTGCAGGCTGTGTGAGGTCCAGGACGGCTTTGAATGTAGCCCAACACAAATTCATAAACTTTCTTAAAATATGAGTTCTTTTGTAAATAATTTTTTTAGCTCATCAGCTATCGTTAGTGTCAGTGTCATTTATGTGTTGCCCAAGACAATTCTTCTCCTTGTGTGGCCCAGGGAAACCAAAAGATTGGAACTACTGATCTAATGCAGACCAGGTTGAGTATTTCTGCAAAAAAACAAAGCAAAATTCAAAAAGATTCCTAAGATATGATAAAATTTGGTAATAAAATATCACATTACCAGCTTCTTCCTAAGTATAAAAGCCTATCAAATGTACACCAATAAAAATAAAAAAGTGATCAAAGATAGGTACAAATTAGTAAGTTTCAAATTCCAACAGAGTAAAATACAAAACTAATACAAAGATGCAGTTTCTCCCTGGCAGAAGACTATCCTGGATTCAGGAAGTACTTTATCTCTTTGAAGATGCCCCATTTGGAGGGAAGCCTAAATTAGCACACTGAGAGGGAAGCAAGCCTGTGCCCCTGGGCCCCCAATACAGTGCGGCAAGGATACACTGGAGGCAGAACCTCCGTAGGTGTGACTGGATAAAGTCAAAGTGCTCGTCCCTGTAATCATGCTCCTTCTCCAGGACACTCACTGCATCACACTGCAGGGAAGACAAAAAGAGAAAGGAGTTATCTTTTGTCATCTGTTTCTGCTGCAAATGAGATAAAGATAATTCAAAAATAAAGTATAGCTCCAAGAAAGCTATAGGCAAAGTTCCAAGTAATAATTAGAAAGGCGTAAAAAGCAATTGGACATTTTTCTTCTTCATCCTGGACCTCAGTTTCCATACCTGAAAAGGGATGATATAACTCCGAATACCTCACAGCTGTTCTAAAACTCAAACAGGGTCACATCAGGAAACAAGCCCTATGGACAAGGCTGTGCTCTGCACATTCTATAGGGCTCCATTATCACAGAACATGATGAGAATGGCACACCCTGTAGTTGGGCAACACAGTGGCCCTGACTGGGAATAAAATACTTTTGAAACCCATAATGTTTTTTGTTGTTGTTGTTGTTGTTGTTGTTTTAATATCTTTTTATATTTTATAGAGTAATTATTTTATCTTCAGTGCATATTTATTTTTATTTTACTTTTGACAGATAGAGAGACAGAGACAGAGACAAGCTAGAGAACCGAACTGTGGGAACTCCCCAGTTCAGCATGTGGGTCCACCCGGGCCGGAGCCGGGATTCGATCCTCAGTCCTCGGGGCCTCAAAGCAAGCGCTCAACCCGCTGAGCCGTCCCGGCTTTCCCCAAAAATGTTTTTATTTTTTATTTTTTAAGACCATCTTTGAAATTGGTTACTGACTAAACTTTAAGTTTCAGTAGTAGACTAACCATGAACAAGTTTGGGCCACTAAATTCTTTTGCCAATAATTATACTACATGTTAAAAACACCAAATTGTCATCATCAGTTATTGTGCATTATTCAAAATTAAAATTCTTTTGAGATCATTATTCTCCCAGTCTTGACATGGCTTCTTCTTTCCCTAAAATGTTTTTAAAGCTATTTCTTTTTCTTCTTGTAAGAGATACAACTTTCTCTATAACTGAACTTAAATTTCTATTTCCACCTCATAATTCTATAGGGTAGAAGAAACTCAAACTTAGAATTCCTTTCCTTTTTTTCCTAAGTTATATTCCTTTCTGAAAATCATCTCAAGTCCAACAAACTTTAAAAACTCAAAAGAATTCTGATCTTCTATATTATTACTTTTTTAAATTTATTTTATTGTTTTTCACAGAGACAGAGAGAGACAGAGAGAAAGAGGAAGGCCTAGACTAGTCTCCATAGTTGTACATCATCAGTTTTCAACACCGTTTCATTCCACACAGGTAGGCAGAGGACCCGAGCAAGGCAGGAACTTGGAAAGGGGCCTCCCGCCTGGGATGCACACCCCCACAAGCTGGGGGCCAAACTGGGGGCCTGATACACAGGAAGCTCGCCCCCATGAGAATTGAACTGGGAACCACAACTCAGTTCAGCATACGGGTCCGCACTGGCTGGGGCTAGGATTTGATCCTCAGACCCTGGGGCTGCAAAGAGAGCACTTAACTTGCTGAGCCATCCTGGCATCCCCCATATTACTTTTTCATCATCAGTTTGAGCTACATGAACTGCTTTACAATGCCTTATGAAAACCATTTTTAGTTCTCAGTTTAAATCACTCAATAGGCTATAAGCAAACTGAATGATGTGCAGCAATATTTAAACGACAGCATTTTCTGTTCTGGCCTATTCAATGTACCTTTATGAACCCCAAATTGGCCCAACTCTTCCATGGGAAGACACCTAATTAAAGCTTCCTAAAGTTTTTTAGATAGGGGTTCTTCACTGGCCAAAGCCAAGCAAGTTTACAGCTCCCTGACACACACCTTTGTGCACACCACCAACACAGGGATCCCCAGGTTATGAGTCAGCACGTTGTCACCAAGAGGCAGAGCAACATTTTCTTCATCAGGACATGAGGTCAAAGGTCCTCTTCTCTGAGGGGAACCTTGACAACCTTCTTCAGGCTCAACGTAGTCTTGAAAGTCTTTCACAACTACAGGTGAAAAAGGCAAATAAAATTACCCACATGCACATATAAAAGTACACATTAGCTTTCAAAAACTGAAAAAGGTAATAAAAACACAAAAAGTAAAAGCTGTAACAAACGCTAATTGCATCCCACTGCAAAATTAGAAATTTTGGGATAATGATGCAAAATGCCAATTCTGACATTCAGTCTGAGGACTGTAACTCTGGAGCAGTGAGGGCAGTTCCCTGGACATCTTCAACTGTATCCAACCCTTAAACAGGTTTTTAAAAACTTCTAAGACTTTGGTAGTTCTTACTATGAAAAAGGCCACTTTTCTAATATATCTCACATTTTCAAAATACCAGAATAGTTGAAATGTGTTATTTCAAAAGGTGTCCACTAGAAATAGTTTAGAACTTCTAAAATTCCTCAGAGGCATAACATCCACTTCTTAGTATGTTCAGTCACTACTTTGACAAAAAGTGCAACCCTGAAGCATGGCCTTGGTTAAGCCAAGTGAACACAAAGCCCTCAGACCTACACCTTTTCATAGGTGCTTCAAAGTTTACACATCAGGCTAGAGAATAAAGACAATGGTTAAAATTACTTTCAGCCAGAGGAACAATTAGGGAGCTCTACTCTTCTATGTCCATTATGGACTAAAGGACCAAAAGGCCTTTTAGTCTCATCCACAACATGTTCATTAAGAAAATGCAAAAACTAGATTAAAGAGCACCTGAGAAAGCATATACCAAACCCCCTACCCCACCAGGTTTCAAACATTTCAAAACAATAAGTTTTAATTTACAAAAATTCTAAGTTATCATTATATAAGTTTTTGGAATTACCTGGGAGCACACTGTCTTTCATATAATATCGGGCAAACTGAAAACCAACTAAGCCCTGAAGTGCAGATACAGTAACACTTCTCTACAACTTCACTTTAATTAAGCTCATTCACATACACTCATTACCAATATAAACAATCTACTTAAGAGATCTATACTGCATTTTGGTTGCATAAAACCAGAAGGATTTTCTGATGAACTTAGTATGATTGTTGAAGAATCTTAAGAAAATCAAAAGTTCTCACATTCTCTCTTTAAAAACATTTTTGTTTTAATTTGTTTTGAGAGGTGTGGGGGGTGGGGGGGGAAGAGGGAGGGCAAGGGGCAGGTCCCAGAGCAGTCTCCACAGCTGCACATCACCAACCATGACATAGCTTCACTCCACACAGATGGATGTGAGAAGGGGGCAGGGAAGGGCGGCAGCACACAGAGCAGAAACTAAACCAGGGGCCTCCCGTATGAGAGGCAAGAACCTTTGCAGCAGTGCCATCCCAGCAGCTACAGGTACGCTGCAGCTCAGCACATGGGCTTGCACATGCCAGGGTGGGGAAGTGAATTCTATCTGGACCCTGTGATTCCAAGGCAAGCGCTCAATCAATGAGCTATCCCAGCATCCCATGAAGGCATTTTAACAGATCTGCAAATCCGTGAAACATACAATGGCTTAATTGTCTGGATAATATCTATAATTGCCCAAGATCATATGAAACATCCAACTGGCTTTCAAGACAATAAGCATGGCAGAGCCTAGAACAGGTTAAAGGTGAGCTAAGTAACTATGAATAGTGAAGCGGGGGTGGGGATGGGGGAGGGGAAGAGAGAGCAGCTCTAGTGGTCAGTTCCATGCATCTCCATTACCCAGTATACTGCACAAACTCTACTGCATTCTACTTATGCCATGATGTGAAAATGGTTGGGAAGCACTAGCTGTGTCCTCCAACCACAGTAGGAAATATACATGTGTTTTTAACAACTCAGCATTTTAGAAAATAAGTTGGAAGGCAGAACAATGTTCAAAGCAGAGGTTGGTGAAAAGGAAGAATAACATGGTAAGGACGGTGTAATTCAAGTAATAAAATGTGCCTTTCCCTTAGGGCACCCACATACCACAGTATTACCAATGTCTCTAAGGGAAGGCTAGTATTTCACAGCAGGGGCCACCAGCCCAACTGGCCCTCCCCATCTCAGCATCAGATGGGAGTAGGTATGAGAAGAAGATTGTAGAGTGCTCTACTCTAGCTACTGGCCCCTCTTTCTCACCTTTTCCCTCCTATCTCATTTATCACCCATTGGTTCTACAATTCTAAGACCCCACAGACAGCACCTAATTTTTTCCCTCTACTTAATAAGCAAAAGAAAACCCAGACATAAAGCAGGAAAGGCAAGACTAATGTATACACAAGCACCACCTTCTGGCAACTCTGGCGGTTGTTCTGCCCTCCCCCTCACATAGATCCTACAGACAGACAGCTGTCACAGATTCCAGACCACTGGTGAACCTAATCCTGAAAGGGAATGACCTGCTTTGGAACAGCTTTCCAAACTCAGCAGAATGGAGACTGGTGTTTAAATGGAAACTAGGTTGGGTAATGGCCCTTTGCTCATTCAATACAATAACTAGAATCCAATTAATCAGGAAGGCCAAAATCCTCTGAGCAAGAGGATGGCCAAATGCTTTATTAAAATGTAACTAATGGGGAAGCCGGGATGGCTCAGTGGGTTAAGCGCTCACTTTGCAGCGCCGGGGACCGAGGATCGAATCCCGGCCCTGGTCCGTGCGGAACCATATGCTGAACTGGGAGCTCCCCCAGTTCAGTTCTGTCTCTGTCTCTGTCTCTCTGTCAAAAATTAATAAAATAAATAAACTTTAAACTCTCCTCCACCCAACCGGGAGACGCGAAGTTGCCATTTTAAAAAAATAAAAAATAAATAAAAAATGTAACTAATAACCAGCAGTAACAAAGGTAGTCCTTTGACGTGCAACACAAAGGCATGAACTACCATTCCAAATATCTCGGAGGGGTGGTGAAAACAAAAGAGGTCCTCAAAAGGTTAAACAGAGTTAAGAGGCATGGCTATGGTTTAGCAATTGCTAGTTGCCCTCCAGTGTCCTCTCTTCTCTTTCTCCTCATAACTAAACCAAACCTTTAAACTTTAGAACACATTCCACACAGACTACATTTCCCAGCCTCCTTAGAAAGATAGCAGGCATGTACCCTTATGCCCTTCTTTTCTCTTCCTCCACCCTGTGGCTTAGAATGAGAAGACTAGAGCTCTAGTTGTCAAAAAGAGGAAGAGAACCACATTCTAGAGATGACAAAGCAGTGAACAGAAAGGAACCAGTATCCTTGACCTTTTTTCCCAGAGCTGCTTTCTAGGCCTGAACTGCCTACTTCTGGATTTCAGTTACAGGAGAAATAAACCGCAGTTTTGTTTAAACCACTGTTACTTTGAGTTTTGTGTCACATGCAGCTGAATATAATCTTAAGTGACAGACATCAATTGTAAGACCACAAAATAAATTCAGTGTGCAACGGGAACCCAAGGTCCCAAGGAGCAGGCATCTTGCCTACTGTGTGCATCGCCAATGCCCAGAACACACCTGGTACAAGGCACTTTCCTATCTGCAAAGGAACAACATACCTGGCTCAATCTCTTCCTTTTCATGTTTTGACAAATCTTTACAAGGTTATAGCTCTAAGAAAACAGGTTTAGAAACTGAAATCTCCAGTGCATTAACCCACTAAAGATAATAAATGTGCACTAAAAAGAAAACAGCTCTTCAGCCTCAGAACTATTCTGAATTGTCTTTAGAATCTCTATTTCAGGGGGAAAAGAGGCATTATCTATAAAGGGCAGTGGCTGAAGACAGATGAGCTGAGTTGCATAACAATCAGTAAAGCACACATGCGAGTGACTTGGGAAATACACACACACATACACACAGCAAAACAAAGATTAGATGTAAAACTACCTGTTTTAGCTAATGTGGGACAGGATCAAGTTAGAAAGTTATGACAGGAAGACACATAGCAACAAACGTGATTTGAAAAGCACATTAAAATTTGTGAACCCTTCTGCCAATAAGGGGAAGAGCCCATGTGCCATTCCCCAGAAGCACTCATTAATTCACTAAAGAGGATGATGTCATTCTTTGGAAACAGGCCAAGCTGATCCAAGCCTGCCCTGGCCAAGACTGCTGCCTCCACCACCACAGTCCCAGCCTCTGCTCCTCCCACTTCCCTGGCAAGTGGACAGAAGCTGATGTAACTACACAGAAGCAAAGGAAAGGAAAAACAAGCTTCTGAACCACATTAAGGAACAACAACAACAAAAAAAACCTTCCTTTAATTTGAACATTCTTGGTTCTCAAAGGGGCTTGGATATCCTTCGTCTTAAAATAGTCTTTCATTTTAATGACAAAAACATGACCTTCCTATTTCTATGATTTCTAAAATCATATTTGGAGGTTCCCAAAATGAACTAAGGTAGGAGCTGAAAGATTTGTCTTTTGTAGGGTTTCCTTTAAAACTGTCAACAAGAGGGTCCACAGGGCCTCAATGGACTCAAGCTGCAGAGTTCACAGTAAGTCTCCACCCGCATTAATGCTAACACAGTTGAGTGTAGCAGAAAAGCAAAAAGACCCACAGAACTGATCATATTTTAGGAGATAAAGGGGAATCCCTCTTTTAAAAGAGAACTAATGATGATAATAAGAAATATGCATTTTTTTCTTCAACTGTGACACTTGAGATAAAAACTGATTTGCATACTTTCTACTGAATTTGCAAGCGCAACTCTGAAATAAATGCTGCAAGCAAAACAAAACTCAGCAGAAGCAGCTTTGTAGCCTCTTGACACTGTGAAAAAGAAGACAGAACCATCCAAAAAGACTACCGTACTGAATTTTCCAATTAAGAAAATCTTATTTTAGGGGACACAGGGATACAGGGATAGCTCAACAGGTTGGGCACTTGCCTTGCAACTGCGAGATTCAGGTGCGGAATCCCAGCCCCAACCCCGGCAAACCCACATGCTGAATTATGGAGCAACTGGTAACAGCTGGGATGGCAGTGAAGGTTCTAGCCTCCCATGTGGGAGGCCCCCAGTTTGGCTCCCACCCTGCATGGCCCCACATCTACCTGTGTGAAATGAAACCATTTTCACAACTACTGATGTACAACTATGGAGACTACTCTGGGCAAACCCCGTTCTTTTTCTTTCTCTTTCTCACCTTCTCTCAAACAATTAAAAAAAAAAAGAATCTTAAAAGAAAATCTTATTTTACTTACAATTCCGTTCCAGCACCCTCATTTCTTCTGGTGGAATTTTCATTTTATCAATGTGCTCACGTAAAACACTAGCCCATTTCTGCAGAGATTCCATCACAGTCCAAGGCCTAGACATGTCTGCAACAAAAATGACCAGGGTCTCTGGCAAGGATTCAGCAGAAACTGCAAACTTCAGCAGGCCTTTGTGGTATAGGTCTCCATCCAGGATCCATACATTACAGCGTGTATGATCTAAGAAAAAAAGTGAACCTAAGTTACTACCTGACAATGACTACCAGCACGGCTTTAAAAAAAGCCAATTTAAGAAGAATTTGAAGGTGACATCCACTCAGGACACAAACAGAAATCTTAACCAGAAAAGGGCCCAAGTGCTCAGTGGATAGCAACCCTTGGCCAAGGTGCCTGGTGAACTACTTTTTAAACTACTATCATATATTGTGTCCACATCTAAAAAGATTCCAGCAATGTCTGAAGAGTAAAAAGTGAAGGACATTTCAGCTTTCAATAAGAATCAAAAGATGCTAATAAAAGCTATAAATGTTCATTGGTGAACTGTGTCATAGTCTAAAAACTCCATTCTCTTAAGATATCATCAATCTGTGCTGGTAACAAGCTGTGCGGAAGAGCCTACGTGGTTAAATAAGCTCTTTTCGAGTGAGTCACAGTATGCAGTATGTTCACATACTACGAAGGGTGCCAAAGAGACAAGACCTTTGTATTTAAATGTACATTAAAATCACTACTTACATAAACTGAGATGTGAATTACTGGATGCCTGACAATTTAAGAAATTAGCTAATTTTGATAGGATTATGTTTTTAAAAATCTTTATGTATATACATATAAATCTTTTATATATACATATGGAAATACGCATAAATGTAATATCATGCCTGAAATTTGCTTCAAAATAATCAGTGTGAAGGGAAAAGAGGGTGAGAGTAATAGGTGAAATAAAATTGATCAAGAACTGTTAACTGTTGGAAGACAGATGATAGTTATATGGAGGTTCACACTAGATTCTCTATGTTGTATGTAGTTTTTGTTTTCCATTAATAAAAAGTTAAAAACATATTGACACAAATGTGCAAGTGCTGACATTTAATAAAGCATGTAGTTCCTAAATCATACTTGTATAATCAAACTACAGAAGATAATTCTCCAAAATAATATATTTTTGACAACTTTTAGTCATTATTTTTGAGAATTTTCTTACAACAGTGCCTTGAAAAAGAACTCTTACCACTAAAAGTATAATTTCATTAACTTATTTTCCAATAAAATCTAACATACACTTTAAAAATCTGTCTTCTATTTAGCTACCTTTTTGTAGAACCAATTAACGTGATATAAAAATTGTATATTCATGGGAAGCTGGAATGGCTCAGTGGGTTAAGCGCCCACTTTGCAGCCCCGGAGTCCGAGGATCGAATCCCAACCCCGGCCCATGAGGACCCATTATGCTGAAATAGGGTGTGCCCCCAGTTCAGTTCTTGCTGGGGCCTATGTGGAAGGCTCCCAAACCAGTTCTTGCCCTGCACAGCCCCATGCCCACCTGTGGAGTGAAACTATATGGAAAAACTAATGCTGTCAACTATGGAGACTGGTCTGGGCCCTCCCACTTCTCTCTGTCTGTCTGTCTCTGTCAAAAAACAATAAAAATAAATCTTTAAAAAAAAATTATATATTCATGACTTTATATAATATTGCAATAGTATAATAAGGTATCTATATCTAGCTACACTTTCAAAACTCTAATACATTTTAGATAGCAGTTTTGGTTTGGGTTCTGTGAATTCCTTCAAAAATACTGCTCTATACCGAAAGCCCACAGACTTTAATGCCTGCCCCTTATCAGGCAGTTCTCTTTCTCAGTCTCTCTTCCCACTGCCCACTACACACAACTCACCCACATGCATGAAGATCACACATACACATGGCATTAAATGGACTGACAATCTAGTGACTATTTTCTGTACCTGTGTAACAGCCTGCAAAATGTGTATTTATAACCCAGTCACAGCACATAATAAAAAAAGACTAAAGCTGAAAGATGTATAGTTAACCACAGGTTCAAAAAGGAACCTGCAAATAGGTGGCCTAGACAAATCCCATAAATGCAGAGACCATTAGGTTTTTAAGGCAACCTTAAGGAATCTGAAATAAAAGTTAACATACTTCAACTCAAAGGCAAATGAACTATGGTTAGTTAATATAATGCTCTGGCATGAAATATGCTTATGTCGTCTTGAAATAAGAAGCTAGAGATTCACAGAACATCTACATGTTTTATACTTTCAAAAGTATACCACTGTGTCTCAAGCACTTAGCTACACGATGACACATGTCACCTCTCATTCTGTCTACCTACAAAATAGGTACCATTATCCAAGTCTACAAATGAGAAAACTGAGGTGCAGAGTGGTTAAGTCAGTCACAGCTAGTGACTACAGGAAAGGAATTCTTAACTGGCTCCAAAGCCCAAGTTCTTTCCACAATAACCATGAAGCCAAATAAAGAAGGAAGCAAAAGACAGACACAAGAACCCTTTAGGCCTGCCTCAGTGGCCTGAGTCCCAGCCCTCCTTATGCAGACTCTGGTGATCCTAGATGGGGACGTGAATGTCTCTATCTTCCTTACACAAGGAGAGCCCTCATCACTGGATCTACCTCCTACCTTTCTTTCATATCCTTCTAAGAATGTTTAGCATGGCAAAGGAAGCCAGAGGAAGAGGAGCAGGAATAAAGTCCCCAGGGTTCTAAGATGACCACTAAGTTACTATTAATACAAAGCAGGTCTTCAAGATTTAACAAACAATCCTTACCCATACTCACTATTAAATGACTCTTGGAGGTCAAAGAATTACCATGCTAAAAAGAACCTGGGTCAAGTTTCTTCATTTTAGCAATATGGAAATGGAGGAGCAGAGACGGTGAGATATACCCTCTTATATAATCACCTTTACATCATAATCCTTACTGTTTAAATGGATAAAGGTAAATATAAAGAAGTAATTCAACAAAAATACTTCATCCTGGGAAAGCTGGGATGGCTCAGCGGGTTAAGCGATCGCTTTGACACCCCGGGGACCGAGGATCCAATCCCAGCCCCGGCCCAGGCGGACCCATATGCTGAACCAGGGTGTGCCCCCATTTCTGTTCTTGCCAGGACCTATGTGGGAGGCTCCCAGCCCAGTTTCTGCCCTGCGCAGCCCTGTGCCCACCTGTGGAGTGAAACTATATGGAAAACTAATGTCAACTATGGAGACTGCTCTGGGCCCTCCCCCTTCTCTCTGTCTCTCTCTGTCAAAAATCAATAAAATAAATCTTTAAAAAAAAAAAAATCTATAAAAAAAAACTTCATCCTCACACTAAATAGATAACTTCCTACAATTAAAAAGCTAAACACCAATAATTATTTATTTTGAGCAATTCAAGATCTAACACAAAGCCTGAAAGTTTATAAAGGAGGTAGGTAGTGTTACTGAGTAACGGTAACCAAAAAAACATTACTCTAACCCATCTTACAATTATACTTTTTAAGAATTGTAAAATGATAACTGATCCTTTTAAGACTACTTACCATGCACCATTAATTATCCCAACTACCCTGTAGGTAGAAACTATTACCACCCAAATCCTAGAGAAAAGGAATTAAAAGAGTATTATCACCTCTAAGCCTCTATACCTGCCACTGAAAGAAATATAGAAAATTAGCATTTTTACATTGTCACAAAGAGACTCAGAAAAATCTCCTGTGAATATCTGTTGAGATGTTAAATTCTAAACCACCACCAATTTCAGATCCACTCGAACCAGGCAGAGTAACAATGGTGCCCAGATCAAGCTGCCAAGTGTTTTTTCAAAGAAAAGTCCAAAGCTTTAAAAACCATCTTTCTTATTACCTTTATGTGCATCTGAAACTATTTTCAGTATCTCTTTTAAGTGGAAGCTACCTAGAGCAGCAGCTAACAGCCCAATTCCCCATTTTTGCTACCAGACTCTATAAAATGAGCAAAGTCCTACAAAGACATGCACTTCATCTATTCTCTATCTTATTCTCTTAGAACTAAACATAAAATTGAGAATGCCTGGCCACGTTGCAGGAGCTACAACCAAGGAGTCAGAGACCTGTACACACTCCTTACCATGGATCAACACCACTCACCATCTCGGTCTTCATCATGGACGCCGAGGTAGAGATACTCTAGGCCTCTTCCTTTTTTGCCATGCTCAGCGCCTTGTAGTTTAGTCATGAGGGTTGTTTTACCAGAGCCATCTTCACCTACAAATGATGTATGTAAAAAGATAAAGTGGGGGAAGCCGGGATGGCTCAGTGGGTTAAGCGCTCACTTTGCAGAGCCGGGGACCGAGGATTGAATCCCGGCCCCAGCCCGTGCAAAACCATATGCTGAACTGGGAGCTCCCCCAGTTCAGTTCTCTCTGTGTCTCTGTCTCTGTATCTCTCTCTCTCTGTATCAAAATAAATAAATAAATATATATATATATATTATT